>PVJD01002152.1:0-71846 GCA_004026545.1 Mormoops blainvillei | reverse complement strand
AAGGACAGGTGGGAAGAAGTTGGGCAGAAATAGTAAGCCTCTTCCTCAGACTTTCTGTGACCCTTCTAACCCCGTCCTCAATCTACCCCTGAGAATGGGGGCTTCCAATCATGCTGCATTTCGTTTGAGAGAGTGGAAGGGAGAGGCCATACGAAAAAAGTTCCAATCAAACCCAGACCATATATTAGGGACTGAGGAGTGTGCCAGTCCCTTGCCCCTTCCACATTTATCAGCGTTTATTGAGCACCTGACTACTGTGACTCAGCTGGTGTTGTGGCAATGGCCTCAGACATTAATAGAGCACAGTCACTGGCCCCAGGGAGCCAAATTTCATGTCCGTTTTCTCTTATTCTGCCTCACAATGTGAAACATCATCCAGACATGAGAATGTCAATGCCATTTTTTAATCCTTTTAAGAACCACTTACAGGGAAAGCTATAGAAGGAGAAGCTATAGATTACCAACTGGGGACCAAATTGTGACATCCCCTAGCATTCAAGGGGCTATATCCAGGGACATAAAGGAATTTAAGGGCTGAAGAGCCAGGAACATTTTTAAAGATAAAGATAGCAGTGTTTTTAGAGACTACAGTTAAATGCACTTTCTGTCTATACCCAGAAACTTTTGGCAACAAAACTTTTAGGTTCTTCAAAGTGTGGATTAATCTCTTACAGTGCAAAATATTTTTAAACATGCATAAGGCTTTTTGGAGTTTACAATTTTTTTTTTAAAATTATAGTCAAAACAGAGCAGTAGGAGAGGATTTCAGACTTCATTTTGAAGAGGTAAATGTGGTTCAAAACTTTCTATTCCTATAGGTAAACATGGCTCACCTCCTTGCACAACCACATAAAAATTACAACTAAAATATAAAACTGTCATTCAGACCATCAGAAATCAAGTTGAATGAAAGTCTGACAACTATGGAATTAAAGAAATCACATCCATCCAGACTGGTAGGACGGCAGAAAAATGGAATGGGCTGGCCCTACACCCACGTGTGGTAGATAAAAACACAGGAGGAATATCTTGGGAGTGAGGAATCCCAGCCCCATACCAGGCTCCCAACCCAGGGTTCTAGTACCAGAAAGATAAGTACTGTAACTTATGGCTGCAAAAACCAGTGGGGATTGAGTCAGTGGAAGAAACTTCTAGAGCCCCAAGCATTTCCTCTTAAAGAACCCATACATCATCTTACTCAGACTCATTCCCTCTGAGCTCTAGCACCACGGTAGCAGCCTGAAAGGCACCAGTGGCATACAGGAAGGAACCGAGGTATTTGGCATGAAGATGAGAGCTAGGGGACAGCTTTCTCCCAGACAGAAAGGTGGACAGAAGTCATTGTCCCTTTTCTGGGCCCTCCCTCTATATAGACACAGAGCCAGCAGATGGATGCCATATCTGAGACTCCATCAACCTGGCTAGCAGTGTATTCACCACCCTGGAGATCACTAAGACTCCATCCCACCCAATTTATAGGCCCATTCAACCTATTAACACTGACTTTTCTGTATGAATGGCTGCTCTTGTCTCATGCTTCACAATATCCTAAATCTTATCCACCAAGCAACGGCTGGCCTCAGTGAGCCCCAACCCCCATACGGCTTGCTAAGTGGCCCCAGGCCTGGCACTAGCAGCAGCCAGCCTACATTCATAGCTTGGCTTTGCCTGGGAATCTCCAAGCCCAGCACAAGTAGCAGCCATCTCAGATTACTTTATAGCTCAGGCACGGTGGCCCTGGGAAAATCACAGGTGGGGGCTGACCTTGGGCTATACCAGCTAGGAAATCCCAAAGCCTGCACACCCAGTGGACAGCTATAGACCACATCGGAGCATCACCACCCTGCCCCTGCAGAACAGATTCTCCACACAGGATCAGAGGTTAGTGGTCAGTGGTCACAGCCAGTCCTTGGGCTGATTGGCCTGGGTAAATCCCTCCCATTGACCTGTCAACAATAATTAAGACTCCACTCAGCCCACATGAAGGGTGTACCTCAAATACCCAGCTTGGGTGATAGAGGAATCTGTGCCACCAGACCCTATAGGATACCTACTACATTAGGCCACATGCTATCAAGACAGGGGTCATAGCAGCTCTACCTGATACATAGAAACAAACACAGGGAGGTTGCCAAAATGAGGAAACAAAGAAACATGGCCTAAATGAAAGAACAGATCAAACTCCAGAAGAAAAAAAAAAAAAAACTAAACAAAATGGAGATAAGCAATCTATCAGAGGCAGAGTTCAAAATATTTGTTACAAGCTTTCTCAAAGAACTTAGTGAGAATCTCAGCAGCATAAAAAAGATCCAGTCAAAAACAAAGGATACACTAATTAAAATAAAGAACAATTTACAGAGGAACAGCAGTTAAATGAATGAAGCCAAGAATCAAATCAATGATTTTGAACATAAGGGAGAAAAAAACAACCAATCAGAACAAGAAGAAAAAAAGAATCCAAAAAGAAATGAGAATAGTGTAAGCAGCTTCTGGGACAATTTCAGGCATTCCAACATTTGCATCGTAGGGGTGCCAGAGAAGAAGAGAAAGAGCAAGAATTGAAAAAATACTTGAAATAATAATGAAAGAAACTTTCCTCACTTGGTGAAGGAAATAGAAATGTAAGTCCATGAAGCACAAAGAGTCCCAAACAAGATAGTTGCAAAGAGGCCCACTCCAAGACACATCATACATAAAATGCCAAGGTTAAAGACAAAAGAGAATCTTAAAAGCAGCAAGAGAAAAGCAGTTAGTTATCTACAGGGAAGTTTCCATAACATTATCAGTTTATTTCTCAAAAGAAATTTTGCGGGCTACAAGGGATGGGCAAGAAATATTCAACGTCTTGAAAAGGAGGGACCAACAGCCAAGATTGCTCTACCCAGAAAAGATATCATTTAGAATTGAAGAGCAGATAAAGAGCTTCCCAGACAAGAAAAAACTAAAGAAGTTCATCATCACCAAAGCATTATTATATGAAATATTAAAAGGACTTATTTAAGAAAAAGATCAAAACTATGAACAATAAAATGGCAGAAAATACAAATGTACCAACAATTTAATCTTAAAAACAAACTAAGAAAACTAGAAGAACAGAGGCAGAATCATGGATACAGAGAATGTTTTGATGGTTGCCAGGCTGGAGGGGCATGTGCAGGAATGGGTGAAGAAGTGAGGGGATTAAGAAGCACAAATGGGTAGTCACAGAATAGCCATGGGAATGTAAAGTACAATATAGGAAATGGAGTAGCCAAAGAACTTATATGCATGACCCATGGACAGGAACAAAGGAGTAAGGATTGCCTGAGGGAGTGGCGGGTGCTAGGTGGAAGGGGACAAAAGGGGAACATTGGGACAACTGTAATAGCATAATCAATAAAAAATAATTTTTAAAAAATTTCTGCTCCCAGAAGACACTATACAATTATATAATTGTGCTCACACTGTCATCACTAGGTACAGCACACAGAGTTCTGTGACTTCTATTGATTTTGGAAGGGGAGGGGGAAGAGAAAGTGCAGAGTCATGGACCTTTATTTGGGTTTAGGCGACTGGTGCTTTTCCTCTTGTCACTAAATATGTCAAACCACCATCTATTGATATCAAACCTATAGCATCTATTGATATCAAAAATAAGTATCCATACATATATAATTAATATGAATACATCATTAGTAATTGAACATGTGGGCAGGAGTTGTGACAACAGGTCAAGTAGGGGAATTTGATAGATTTCAGATGGATTTTATCTCACTTGTGCTTTCCTTGGCAGTCATGAATGGTAGTGATATCCCAGTTTTAGCGATGTCAGTGTTCTGAGTGTGTTTTTTCACAGCTCCACTGTTCCATGTTTTCATAGATCCATTGTCCCATGCACCTCCAGGTCTATCTAGATTAGGGTTCACTTCTCTTTTCATAGACTGCCTTTGTACATCCAAGTATATTGTCCCTGAGTTCCTTACCTGTATCCCAAGAAGTCTTCCTAAAAGAAGGGCAGCACTACTTCTG
This sequence comes from Mormoops blainvillei, assembly GCA_004026545.1. Lineage (NCBI taxonomy): Eukaryota > Metazoa > Chordata > Mammalia > Chiroptera > Mormoopidae > Mormoops > Mormoops blainvillei. The sequence continues at coordinate 67,838 of PVJD01002152.1, read as the reverse complement.
TTCCCTGTGCCTGGAGATGATTGGATAACCCTCTGTTAGGGATACTATACAGACGGAGAAATGTGGGGATTGGGTTAGAAGTCCAAAGTCTTTTCTAAGCTAGAATTTCACCCCTCATACAAACACTTGGCCATGACAACAAGCCAAAGCTCCACAGTGCTTCCTCAGGGGCATTCCTTGAGGATGTGCCTCTGAGAGGAGGGAGGCTCAATCCAAGCAGTAGCCACAGTGTTTACCACCAGTCTTGGGTAAGAACTGCTGCTTCAGCCAGTCCCTTCCTCTAGTCTCCACCCCTGCAACCACCTTTCCTCCAAGGCCTTTATCACCACAATAATTTGACTTATTTGTGTGTTTATTTCATCAAAGTCCAGTTTCTTTTTTTTCCTGAAAACTACAAAGAGCTGAGACAGGTCTGGCTGTGCTCAGCATTTTATCTGCAGGACTTTGCATGCAGGAGGAGCTCAATGGTTGAGTGAATAACTACATGGATGCCCGCCTCATCCCTAACACTTTTTATAGGTAAAAACCACCTGCAGACCCATGTGTCTCTGTGCCCATTTTTCAGTTTGGTGAGCTGCTCCCAGCTTTCTGCATCTCAACTTCACACTTACAGGAAAACTTGGAGGTCCTAGAGCAGCAGCGATCCACTCTTTGAGTAAACTTCATTCCAGCAATCTTTATACTTCATGACCTGTCAAAACAGAAGACCTCTCTTGGGTCTGTTCCTATGCACTGTGACTGCAGTACCTCGGGCTGCCACTTGCATACAAGAGATAATTCTTTCGGTCTTCAGTAAACATGCAAACCTCTCCATCTTTCGTTAAAATCCATCACAGCACTACCACTCTTGTAACACTTCCAAAATTCCTGAAATTGGTGACTTTGCTTCAAAGGGACAGCAGAATGGAGGACATTTACTAGGGACACTGGACAGTGTGGAGTGGAGGTTGCCAGCCCAGTGTTTCCTAATGTTTGTTAGGACATGACCTCACATGACCTTCAATTGGTTCTTTCTTCACTCGTTGGCTTTAGTGTTCTATTCAGTGAAAAGAGACGGTCTGATGAGAGTATCTCAGGTCTCTCCCACTCCTGAAAATCTGTAATTATGCCAGGAATGTGAGCTCGGAGAGCAACCCTATTCTAGGTGAAGTTCCTTGCTAAGCTCCGTTTTAGAAACTCAGAGACCTACTTTAGTTGATATATCTCAATCTCCAAAGAAATCAGGTAATTATAGGAGCTTTTACCTAGATTCCTAAAACTCACATTAAAATGCCATGGCTGCCTTTCTTGTGGACATATGTTAACCAAAACCTTGTTGAATTAACTCTCTGAATGATAACAATCAAGTGGGGGCTTGTCCATTTTTAACATAGTATTAGCTGTCTGGCACTTTTTCAAGAAGCTCTGAAGATCTACATGATATAGAAGATGGATACTTTTTCTGGGACCCTGTTTTAGTGGCCACAAAGTGAGCCACTTGGTCAAGAAATGGGTCCGCAAACCCCTAGTCTCCAGAGACAGAGGTGGCTTTGTTTTCCTGGCTCCCCTTAGAGTATTCAGCAACCATAATGAAGCTCACTTCTTTGAAAAAAAAAAAAAAATACAGCCCCCAAGGAGGGCCAGATCCTTATGTTAGTGATGGAATTTGACAAAAGGCAGTAAATATGTGAGAAAAATAATGATTTTTCCAGAAAGTGAAAATTGCAACCAATTGCGTCATGGTCATGGCTGTGGTCTAAGCTCTGGTCTCCGACAGGAATGGATTCACTAAAAGTTCTGCTTGGCAACATAACTGTGGCTCAAGATAGCTCTAGCTAGGGCCAAAGCTGCTCACGGAGGGAGGAGGGAAATTTTGGTAATTACATCTTGGAGTTGTATTTTACTGTGCTGTATAGGAGAAATTATAGTGTGTAACAGAGGTCACCAAGTTTTTTCCCTAAAGGCCCAGATAGTAGATATTTAATGTTTTGTGGCTATACACTCTGTTATAAGCTGAATTGTGCCCCCACCAAATTCATATCTTGAAGGTATAATCGCCAGTACCTGAGAAACATGGCTGTATTTGGAGACAGGGTCATTAGTTAAAATGAGGTCACTGGGATGGGCCCTAGTCCAATATGGCTGATGTCCTTATAAGAAAAGGAGATTTGGAGACAGACACACATAGATCAAGAGGCAACCATGTGAAAGTACAAGGAGACGATGACCACCTACAAGCCAAGTACAGAGGTCTCAGAGGAAACCAGCCCTGCTGACATCTTGATCTCAAATTTCCAGCCTCCAGAACAGTAAGAAAATAAATTTTTGTTGCTTAAGCCACACAGTGTGGTAGTTTGTTATGGAAGTTATACTCGGTCTCTGTTGCAACTATTCAACTTTGCCATTGTAGAGTAAAAGGCACCAAAGACAGCAAGTAAACAAGTGGCAGGACCATGCTCTGACAAAGTTTTATTTACAGAAGTGGGTGGGAAGCACGGTTTGCCAATCCCTGGTCTAATCTGAGCCACAGTGACCCCTGTGAATGTCATTAGTTATGCAATAGGTGAAACTATAGGCTTAGTGAGTGAACTAAGACAAAAGGCAGAACAAGTTCAAGACTTTAGGTATCACTGCACCTGACACCCTCACTTTATTTTTTTATCCAAATTTTTTTCCTGGGAAATACATAGGGATTTTTCTCCTCATTGCACTGCATGTGGTTTTCAAGGAAAATGATAATTTTAAATTGTTGTATTTTTTCATTAGTAATGAGCAGTTTGTATACAGGAAAAGCAGACCTAGTACCATAACCCGTTACTGCAAAAACACTGCCCATTGGCCTCTCTCTGCTGTGGAGCCTCTCTGTAGTAGAATGCCTCTCAGCAAGGTATTTCAGTAACTCACCAATCTTTGTATAACAGGATGACTGTACAAATGTTCTCCTGCAAAAATATTTTAATATTTTATGACTCTCTTTATTGAGGTCCTAATCAACACATAGCACAACAAAAGGCACCAAAGAAAATATTAAAGAAACACAAAAACTGGCTACTCGTAATACAGATGAAACAATCCGTGAATAATTTAAAACAGTACACCATTAAGCACCATGTTCCGCAGCCTAGTGCCTCATGGCTTTGTAGTTACAATGAGAATCTAGAGAGAAGATAGATAAAAGAGGATGAAAGAGCACACTGGGGAAAATACCAGGTGATACTTTAGTTAGGGAAAGATGGGTGGAGCTTCAACAGTGGAAGGAAGAAGGTATTTTAGATGTGAGGAACAATATGAACACAGTATGAATACAAGGATGAGAGCTGATGAGGCTTGTAGAGAGAGGTTAACAGGTCGGATGGCAGAAATTGTATCCAGAAAGACATGGGGGCTAAAACAATGGTTCTCATTAGCCAGGGGGAAGAGAGGCAGGTGAGCAAAATGAGCTGGGAAGTTTTCTAAAATACTGATGCAACCGCCTTCAACCAGAGCATGACATAAGGAGATGAGATGAGCTGACAGGCTTTCCCAGGGGATTCTTATGCCCCCGCCCCCACACTGATCGTGAGAGGCCAGTGCTTTTCAGTGTGGCCCCCACGCATTAGTATCTCCTGGCAACTTATTGGAACTACAAATGTGCACACCCCTGTTCTGACTTACTGAGACAGAAGCTCACCAATCTGTGTTTTAACAAGCCCTCCAAGTGACTCTAATGCAGGGTCAAATCTGAGACCCCCAGGCAGGAGGCCTGTTCTTTTCCAATCTGGCTGCACAGTAGGGTCACTCAGGGAGCCTTTAAAGGTATTGTTTAATTATTCTGAGGTGGGGGGGCCCAGCAGGTATTTTTGAAAAGCTCCCCAAGTGATGTGCACACAGGATTGAAAACTCCTGAACAAGACAGTTGAGGGAAATCTATAATGTGGAAAATAATCAAGACAAATACAACGTCTCCGCTGGAGTTAAACATAGGGACTAATACAGGCATACCTTATTTTATTGCTCTTCACTTTATTAAACTTCACAGATGTTGTACTTGATTTTATTTATTTTTTATAAAATCCCCACCCAAGGAATGTATTGCTTTTAGAGAGATTGGAAGAGGAAGACAGAGAAATATCAATGTGAGAGATAAACATCAATCGGTTGCCTAGTACCCACATCCTGACTGGGGATCGAACCTACAACCTAGGTATGTGCCTTGACCCGGGATCAAACCTACAAACTTATACACTGATTATAAATTAACCTTCAATTTATAAATTTATAAATTGAGGGTTAAGACCTTCCATTAGCAAAAAAATTATTATTCATTTTATTGCAGTGGTCTAAAATCCAACTCACAATATCTCGAAAGTATGCCAGTACTCAAATACTGTGCGTAAACAAATGGATGTGTGTGGCAGCATTTTCACCATAGCCAAATGGTGGAAACAACTCAAATTCTCATTGACAGGCAAATGAATAAACAAATATATACCTATAAGGGAATATTATTCAGTCATAAAAAGGAGTGAAATATTAATACATGTTATAATGTGGGTGAGCCTTGAAAATATTATGCTAAATGAAAGAAGCCACTCACAAAAGGCCACACATTATATGCTTCCATTTATATGAAATACACAGCATAGGTAAATCCACGGAGACCAAAAACAGGCTGGTGGTTGCCTAATAGTGTTTCCTTTCAGGGTGATGAAAATGTTTTGAAGCTAGATAGTAGTAATGTTTGACAGTACTGTGAATGTCTTAAATGCCACTAAACCACGCATTTTAAAATGGTTAATTTTACGTTCTGTGAATTTGACCCCAATAAAATAAAAAAGAATGATTAAAAAATATATAAACCCTTCTTAATAAGAGTAGACAATGGAAGAGGACTTGGGTGTATGATCTGACTGCCAACACTGCAGTGTGGAGCTGGACTGTTGGTTGTCCCCACACTCTCCCCATCAAGCAGTGAGCCTGGCTTGACTCTTTCAGGTTAAAGTTTGTGGCTTGAAGTCAAAGTTTTCTGTGAAAGCCTAAGGTGTTTGCAGTGGTCATTTTAAGGACTGATGAAAAGCGGAGGAATTAGGAACAAAGTTTGAGGGTAGCTGAATGAGTGTGAAAGAAATTTTCCCCTGGGCCAGGTGAAAGCAGAAGACTTCGAATCTAAAACGAGGGCCGCCAGGCCACATTTCCTGGCGGCCTGTGTGGGGTGACGAGAGTGCTGAGACGACTTGGTCCCGCCTCTGCAAAAAGTTTCCTCTTATGCTGTATGTGCAGTCATGAGCCCCAACTCAGCTTAATCCTACTGAAAGAGTAAGCTCAGTTGCTGGTAGAGCAGGTCCACTCGGACTGAGGGGGTGGGAGAGACATAACATCCTAAAGAAAGAGAGTTCCAGGCAAAATCTTGGTTCAATAACAATGTCTCAAGAGTCAAGAGTTTAATTTTTTGTCTGTTGCTAGACCTTTGCCTGGTTTCGCCCATGGCAGAGCTGATTTCAAGTTGATTTCTGAGTACTAATATTGATATAGGTAACACTAATGCAAAGCTTTGCATTTTTTACTAGGAAAATAAAAATTTTTGGTATAAGTGAAGAAATCATTACATATAAATCAAATTAATTCAAGCAGAAAAATTTTAATAAGCAAAAGAGTCTGGAGAATGCTAAGACTAGAAAAAGTTCATATTAATCAAGACTAGGCTGGCTCACACAATGGTCTAAATATTCATTTTTTTCAGAGCATCAGATGTGCTCAGAAATCTGGAGCTCATAGTGACAGAGTCCCACCAACAGGAGGAGGTACAAAGATGATGGCATTAAAAAGTCAAGAGAAAAGGTGATTTTAAGGAACATTCATCATCCAAATAAGTTACATGTGGGTAACGTATATATAATTGTTTCTATCTCCCTGGAGTACAGCTTGGCAGCACATGATGACTGTTTTGAGATGCTGTATACACTTTGAGCCAGACATCCATACTGAGAAATATATTGAAAGGAAATACACATGCAAGTCACAAATATGTGGCTGTAAGATAGTTTCATATCCTTTTTATAAAAAGGAAAACTAAAACTCATCCCAAATGTCAAACAACAGGCTGCTTATTAATGATTGATAGCACATCAATACAATGAAGTGTTATTTAGCAATTACAAATAAACAACAAAGGCTTCTTAAATAAGTTACAGTTCAACCATTAAATTAAAATTATTAGTGGGAAAAATAAAACTTCTACTTCTAGACAAGATGAAATACTGGAGACCAGATTTATTTTCTTACCTGAAACACCTGAAAAAAAAAGGACAAAATACATGAAACAGTGGTTTTCAGGCATTGGATAACAAACAACACAAGACAATCCTCCAGAGAGAAGTAGAAAAAATAAAGTGATGCCTACAATTACTCCCAGCTTACTGCTTTGATAAATATTTCAGACCATGGAACAGAAAGAGGGAATTTAGTCAGAAGCAAGTCATTTCTTTAAGTTGAGGAGAACTTAAACAAGGCCAGGGACGTCAGGGCAGCTAAAGTTCATAGTGCTGAGTATCCCTTCCAAAGGATTGGAAAGCCAGTCCTTTCAGCTGACTGCCTGGGTAAATCCCTCCCATTGATCCACCAACAGCCACCAAAGCTCAACTATAAGAGGAGGGTGTACTCAGCCTACATGAATGGTGCACCTCAAGTACCCAGCTTGGGTGATAGGGGAAGCTGTGCTACTGAATCCTATAGGACACATACTTCATTAGGCCATGCTACAAAGACAGGGAGTCATAGAAGCTCTGTCTAATACATAGAAACAAACACTGGGAGGCTGCCAAAGTTAGGAGACAAAGAAACATGGCCCAAATGAAAGAACAGAACAAAATTCCAGAAAAAGAGCTAAACAAAATGGAGATAAGCAATCTATCAGAGGCAGAGTTCAAAACACTGGTTATAAGGATGCTCAGGGAACTTAGTGAGGACCTCAACATCATAAAAAAGATCCAGTCAGAAATGAGGCATACACTAATTGAAATAAAAAATGATTTTCAGGGAAACAACAGTAGAATGGATGAAGCCGAGAATCAAATCAATGATTTGGAACATAAGGAATCAAAAACAACCAGTCAGAACAAGAAGAAAAAAGAATCCAAAAAAATGAGGGTAGTATAAGCAGCCTCTAGGACAACTTCAAAAGGTCCAACATTTGCATCACAGTGATGCCAAAAGGAGAAGAGAAAGAGCAAGAAATTGGAAATCTATTTGAAATAATAGTGAAAGGAAACTTCCTTAATTTTGTGAAGGAAATAGACATGCAAGTTCAGAAAGCACAGAGTCCCAAACAAGATGGATGCAAAGGGACCCACTCCAAGGAAGATCATAAGTAAAATGTCAAAGATTTTAGATAAGCAGAGAATCTTAAAAGCAACAAGAGAAAAGCAGCTAATTACTTATACGGGAGTTCCCATAAGACTGTTAGCTGATTTCTTAAAATAAACTTTGAGGGCTACAAGGGGTGGGTAAGAAATATTCAAAGTCTTGAAAAGCAAGGACCTACAGCCAAGATTGTTCTACCCGGCAAAGCTATCATTTAGAATCAAAGGGCAGATAAAGAGCTTCCCACGCAAGAAAATACTAAAGGAGTTCATCGTCACCAAATCTTTATTATATGAAATGTTAGAGGGACTTATTTTAAAAAAAGATCAAAACTATGGACAATAAAATGGCAATAAACACATATCTATCAATAATTGAATCTAGAAAACAAACTAAGCAAACAAGAAAAACACAGACAGTATCATGGAAATGGAGAGAGTTTTGATGGTTGCCAGATAGGAGGGGTATGTGGGAGAATGGATGAAGATGTGAGGGATAAGAAGCATAAACATGTAGTTACAGAAAAGCCATGGGGATGTAAGTACAGTATAGGAAATGGAGTAGCCAAAGAACTTATATGCATGACCCATGGACATGAACAATGGTGGAGGGACTGCCCCAAGGAGTGGGGTGGTGCTAGGTGGAGGGGGGCAAAGGGGGAAAATCAGGACAACTGTAATAGCATGAAATTATAATTTAAAAAAAACAAATTTATTATCTTATAGCTCTGGAGGTTAGAAGTCCAAAATTATCTTACAGTTCTGGAAGTCAGAAGGCTAAAATCGAGGTGTTGGTGGGGTCACCATTCCTTCTGGAGAGTCTATTGGAAAATCTTTGCCTTTTCTAAATTCTAGAATCTGCCCCTATCACTTCAATCTCTGCTTCCATTGTCTCTTTCAATAACTCTGACCCTCTTTTAAGGACACTGATGATTACATTGGGCCTACCCAGATAAACCAGAACAATCTCCCATTTCAAGACCTCTAAATTAATCATATGGCAAAATCCTTTTTGTGATGTAATAGGTTACATATTTACAGGCTTCAGGATTTGGGACATCTCTAGGGGGCCACTATTCAGCCAACAATACTTTTATAAATAAATGATAACAAGGTTTTAAATGGGAGATAAAGGCAAATTTTCCTTACAGAATAATTTAAGTAGCTAATCTCTCTCCTACTTCTTTGAGCATGGGCAGAACTCAGTGACTTGCTTCCAAAGAACAGAGTATGAAAAGGAAAAAATAGTCACTTCACAGGGCAGAACCTTAACCAAGTGATTAAGATTACCTTAACCAAGTGATTAAGATTAACATCACCAATGAGAGGTCATGCTTATATAATGTTTCCCTGATACAAGGTGATAAGAAGGACACTTTATCTCTATGCTGGTCTTCCCAAAACTTATAACTCCAGTCTAGTTATGAAAAAAATATCGTAAAAATCCAAATTGAATAACATTCAGTGAAATACCCAAACAGTACTCCTCAAAACTGTCAAGGTCAGAAAAACCAATGAAAGCCTAAAAACAGTCACACACCAGAGGAGAGACTAAGTGTACATGATGACTAAATGCCATGTGGTTTCCTGGATGGGCTCCTAGAACAGGAAGAGAATATTGGAGGAAAAACAAGAGAAACCTGGATAAAATTCTAGAGTTTAGATAATAGTAATATATATATGTTTTTTTCTTAGTTTGACAAGTGTACCAGGGTAATGTGAAATAAAAACCTCTTCAGACATACAAAAAGCTGAAAGAATACATCATCAGCAGACCTATACTACAAGAAGCATTCAAGGAAATCTTTCAGGCAGAAGGTAAGTGATACCAAATAGAAACCTGGATTTACACAAAGGAACTTAAAGTACCAGAAATGATAACTGTATGAGTAAATATGACTCTTTCTCCTATTATATATATCACTTTAAAAGATAATTAACAATAACAGCCCTGGCAGGTGTGGCTCAGTGGATTGAGTGCCGGCCTGCAAACCAAAGGGTCGCCAGTTGGATTCCAGTCAGGGTACATGCCTGGGTTGTGGTCCAGGTCCCCAGTAGGGGGCACGCAAGAGATGACCATTCATTGATGTTTCTCTTCCTCTTTTTCCCTCCCTTCTCCTCTGTCTACAAAGAAATAAATAAAATCTTTTTTAAAAAGATAATTAACAATAATATATTGCAGAGTTTATAATATATGTAGAAAAATGTGACAACAAGGGAGGTGGGGGGAGGTAGAAGAGGGTAAAGGGGGAATAAATGGCGATGGAAGGACTTGGGGTGGTGAACACACAGTACAATATACAGATGATGTGTTATAGAATTGTGCACCTGAAACCTATATAATTTTATTAACCAATGTCACCCCATAATTTCAATAAAAATTAAAAATAAATATAATTTTTAAAATGACAACAATAACATAAAAGTTGAAAACAGGACAAAGAACCAGAAATATACAGTTGTAAGATTCTGATGCCATACATGAAGTGATATAATATCACTTGAAGGTAGACAGTGATAAAATCCTAAAGCAACCACTAATATAACACAGTTAAAAATTATACCTAATAATAGCTAATAAACCAATAAGAATATTAGAAAAAAGATTAAATATAATAAAAAATAAAATATAGTAATAACCCCCCCCCAAAAAAGCAAAGAACAACAAAACAAACAAAAATAGATGGCAAAAATTTTTTTTTAAGATTTTATTTTTAGAGTGAGGGGAAAGAAGGGAGAAAGGGAGAGAAATATCAGTGTGTGGTTGCCTCTCGTGCACCCCCTACCAGGGACCTGGCCTGCAACCCAGGCATGTGCCCTGACTGAGAATCGAACTGGCAACCCTTCGGTTAGCAGGCTGGCACTCAATCCACTGAACACACCAGCCAGGGAGGGAAAAAAAGAAATTTTTAAAAGCAAGATAGTGGATTTGTATTCAACCATATCGGTAATCACATTAAATACATGGTCTAAACATATTGATTAAAAGACAAAGACTGTCATATTGGATTAAAAAATTAAAGAGGTCCAACTATAGGCTACCTTTAAGAAACTGACTATAAATAACAGATATAAATAAATTAAAAGTAAACAGATGAAATAAAGAGATATTTGCTAATACTAATCAAAAGAAAGATGGAATGGCTATATTAATATTAGATAAGGTAGACTTCACAGAAATAAATATTATTGAAGATTGAAATGGTCATTTTGTAATGATAAAGGGGTGAAGATAATGATTAACAGGATATGAAAATCCTAAATGTTTATCATGTCATAACAGGTCTTCAAAATACAGAAGGAAAAGCTGACAGGACTAGAAGGATCAATAGGAAAATTCATAGCAATAGTTGAAGAGATTTTATTATCACTCTTTCAAGAAGTGATAGAACAAATAAACAGAAAACCAGTAAGACTGTAGAAGACCTGAACAGTACTATCAGCCAAATCAACCTAATTACATTTATTTATAAGATACATCTTGCAAAAATTGTAAAATATACATCTTTTTCAAGTGCACACTTAATATTTATCAGGTAGACCATGTTCTGTTCCACAAAAAGCCTCAATACATTTTAAAGGATTCAAGTCATAGTAAATACATTTTCTGACCATAATTAAAAATCAGTAGCAGAAAGATCTCTGGTAAAAAAAAAAAAATCCCAAACATTTGGAAACTAAATAACATACTTCTAAATGGGTCAAAAAATAAATCGAAAGGAAAATTAGAAAGTATTTTTAACACAATTAAAATAAAAATATAACATATCAAATTTGTGAGATGCAGCAGTAAAGATCAATTTATAGAACTGCATACATATGTTAGAAAAAAGAAGTGTCTCAAATCAATCACCTAATGTTTCTATCTAAAAAACTAGATTGACTTCTGGTCAAGGTGGTAGATTAGGTAAAGGCTGTGTTCACCTTCTCCCATAAACACATCAAAATTACAACTAAATTACAGAAAAACCACCGTTGAGAATCACCTGAAGACTAGCTGATCAGAAGTGTAATAACTAAGGCTATAAAGAACTAGCCACATTGAGACAGGTAGGAAGGGTGGAAATGCCGAATGCACAGGTCCCACAACCATAGAATGGCAATTAAGAATCAGGAGAGCTCTGGCCAGGTGGCTTAGTTGATTGAAGCATCACCCCGTGCACCAAAAAGTTGACTGGGTTCAATTCCCAGTCAGGGAACATACATAGGTTGGGGGTTAAACCCTCGGGCAGGGCACATACAGGAGACAACAGATCAATGTTTCTCTCTCACAACCCTGTTTCCCCCCCCTCCCCCCTTCTTCTCTTTCTGAAATCAATAAACATATTCTTTGGCAAGGATTTAAAAAAATTAAAAACCAGGAGGAATACCTCAACTGTAGAGGTACTACCTGAGGAGAGAGAGACCCAGACCCACACCTGGCTATCCAGCCCAGTACATCAGTGCTGGAAAGAAAAGTCTCCATAATATCTGGCTGTGAGGACCAGTAGATAATGCATCTGAGAGAGAGAGAGGGCTATTGGAGTCCCAGGCATTTCACTTGAGAGGCCCATGCATGGATCTGCTTACTCATGAACTCATTCACTCTGGGCTCCAGTGCAGGGGCAGCAGATCAAAAGAAGTCACAGGGACATACAGGAAAGAACTAAATTGACTAGCTTCAGAGTGAGGGCTAAAAGGGCAGGTGTCAAGGAAGCTCTCTCCAGGGACAGGAGCACTAGCATTTGCCATTGCTCCTTTGTTGAGTGCTCCTCCCACCCAGCTAGTCTTGAACAGGCAGGTGTCAGTTCTGACTCTGAATTAACCTGGCTAACACCATTCACCCCACCCTGGTGTTTTCCTGAGACCCTGCCGCACCTAAATCAGGCACCTGCTTTGAGCAGTTTCCAGCGGCTTTTGCACAAGTGTACTGCCTTGGCTCACACTGCGGACTTCCCTAAAATCCCTTAACAAGTCCACAAACCCCAAACAAGTAACAGCTAGCTTTGATGTGCCCTGTACCTTTTCTTAAGCACCCCCAAGCTGGGTACAAGCAGCAACCAATCTCAACTTGCCTTGTAACTCCCACAGGAGTTGCAAGAAATAAATAATTAAAAAAATAAACAATAACAAAATCACTGAAACCAAGAGCTGGTTCTTTGAAATATAAATAAAATAGATAAACCTTTAACCAGACTCAACAAGAAAAAAAAAAAAGACGACCCAGATACATACAATCAGAAATAAAAGAGAAGTGAAAATTGACACCACAGAAACATAAAGAATTATAAGAATCTGCTGTGAAAAATTATGTGCCAATAAATTAGACAGTCTGAAAGAAATAGATAAATTCCTAGAGAAACGCAATCTTCCAAGACTAAATAAAAAAGAAACAGATAATCTGAACAGACTGATAACTACTAACAAAATCAAATCATTAATCATAAAACTCCCAACAAAGGCCTGGGCAAGATGGCTTCACTGGTGAATTTTACCAATCATTAAAAGAAGGATTAACACCTATCCTTGTAAAACTTTCCAAAAAATTCAACAGGTTGGAAGGCTCCCAATCTTATCCTATGAGACTAAAATATCCCTGATTCCAAAACCAGACAAAGGTATTATGATAAAAGAAAATTATAAGCCAATATTCCTAATGAATATAGAGGTGAAAATCCTCAAAAAAAAAAAATTAGCAAACCAAATACAGCAATATATTAGAGCCATTATTTACCACGTTCAAGAGAAATTTATTCCCTGAATGGAAGGTTGGTACAATATCCACGAATTAATTAATGTGATACACTACACAAACAAAATGAAAGAAAAAATCATGTGATTATGTCAAAACATGCAGAAAAAGCATTTGACAAAATCCAGCCCACATTTATGATAAAATTCTCAGCAAAGTGGGAACAGAGAGAACAGAACTCAACATAATAAATGCCATATATGACAAAATCATAGCTAACATCATACTTAATGAGGAAATGTTAAAAGTGTTTTCTTTAAAATCAGGAACAAAACAAGGATATCCCCTTCCACCCCTTTTATTCAACATAGTATTGAAAGTCCTAGCCCCAGTAATCAGACAAGAAAAAGAAATAAAAGGCATCCAAATTGGAATGGAAGAAGTAAAACTGTCACTATTTGCAAATGACATGATACTATGTAGAGAGGACCCTAAAGATTCCACCAAAATTACCCATTAGAACTGGTAAAGGAATGTAGTAAAGTAGCAGGATACAAAGTGAATATTCAGGAATTGTTTGCACTTTTATAGATTAATAATGAACTATTAGAAAGAGAAATTTTAAAAACATTCCCATTTACAGTGACATAAAAAAAAAAAACAACCTAGGTATAAATTTAACCAAGGAGGTCAAAGACCTATACTAGGAAAATTATAAGATCCTAAAGAAAGAAATTAAAGAATTAATGGAAGAATATACTGTGCTCATGGATAGAAAGAATTAACATTGTTAAAATATCCATTATACCCAAAACAATAAATGGATTCAATACCATTTCTATCAAAATATTAATGTCATTTTTCACAGAACTAGAACAAATAAACCCAAAATTTATATGGAAACAAGCAAACAAACAAAACATCTGAATGGCCAAACCAAGCTTGAGAAAGGAGAACAAACTGGAAGGTATTGTGTTACCTGATACCAAACTATAAGACTTAGTAACCATAACAATATGGTACTGGCATTAAAACAGACACATAGATCAATGAAACAGAATAGAGAGCCCAACAATAACCCATGACTATATAGTCAATTAATCTATGCAAAGGTGGTAAAATATATTGATACTATGGGGTAAAGATAGTTTATTATAAATGGTGTTAGGAAAATTAAACAGATGTGTGCAAAAAAATGAAACTACACCATATAGAAGAATCAACTCAAAATGGATTAAAGACTTAGATGTAAGACCCAAAACTCTAAAGGTCCTATAAGTAATCATAGACTGTAAACTCTTTGACATTGCTCTTAGTAATATTTTTATGGACACATCTCCCCAGCCAAGGGAAACAAAAAAATTAACAAATGACACTACATCAAACTTAAAAGTTTAATTCACAGTAAGGAAAACATCAACAAAATAAAAAGATAACCTACTGAATGGAAGAAAATATTCACCAATGATATATCCAATAAGATGTGTTTTTATGGACACATCTCCCCAGCCAAGGGAAACAAAAAAATTAACAAATGACACTACATCAAACTTAAAAGTTTAATTCACAGTAAGGAAAACATCAACAAAATAAAAAGATAACCTACTGAATGGAAGAAAATATTCACCAATGATATATCCAATGATACATTTAATACTAAAAATGCATAAAGAACTCATACAACCTAACACCAAAAAAACCCCCAAAAAACCCAAGAATCCAATTAAAAAATGGGCAGAGAGCCTTGGTTGGTGTGGTACAGTTGGTTGGAACATCATCCTGTAACAGAAAGGTCGCAGGTTCGATTCCGAGTCAGGGCACATACCCAGAATGTGGATTCGATTCCTGGTTGGGGCACATGTGAAAAGGCAACCAACTGATGTGTCTCACTTGTTGATGTTTTTTCCTTTCTCTGTCTCTCTTTCCCCGTCTCTCTCTTTAAAGCAATGAAAAAATGTCCTAAGATAAGGATTTTTAAAAAAATAGGCGGAGAACCTGAATAAACATTTCTCCCAAATGGACATAGAGACAGCCAATAGACATGTAAAAAGATGTTCCGCATCTCTAATAATCAAGGAAATGCAAATTAAAACCACAATGAGATATAGTCTCACACCTGTCAGAATGGTTATCATCAATAAAGCAATAAAAAGTAAGTGTTGCTGAGGATGTGCAGAAAAGGGAACCCTCATGTACTGTTGGTGGGAATGCAAATTAGGCAGCCACTGTGGAAAGCATTTTTTTCCCCCAAAAATGCTAAAAATAGAACTATAATGTGACCCAGCAATTCTGCATTTGGAATTATCTGAGAAATACAAAACACTAATTCAAAGAGATATATGCATCCCTATGTTTACTGCAGCATTATTTACAATAGCTAAGATATAGATTCAACCCAAGTGCCCATCATTAAATGATTAAGTAAAGAAGATATGATACATATATACAATGGAATATGACTCAGCCATAAAACAATGAAATCTTTCCATTTGTGACAACTTGAATGGACCTACAGCCTCTTATGCTAAGTGAAATAATTCAGACAGAGAAAGACAAATACCATATGATTTCACTTATATGTGGAACCTAAAAAACAAAATAAATGAGCAAAAAGAGAAACAAACTCATAGATAAAGAAAATAAACTGATATTACCCATGTAGGAGGGATTTGGGAGGACTGGGTAAAGGGACTAAGAAGTAGTTACAAAATAGACACAAGGTTATAAAGTACAGCATAGGGAATATAGTGAATAATATTATAATAACTCTGTGTGGTGTCAGGGGCACTAGGCTTAGGGTGATCACTTTGTAAGCAATATAAATGTCTAACCACTATGCTCTACACCTGAAATTCATATACTATTGAATGTAGACTATAATTGAAAAAAACATTTTTAATCCAAAGAAAAATGGAAACTAGAAATAAACAAATAAAACCAAATAAAGATACTACAAAAATAAGAGCTTAAAGTAAGCAGAAGATAGGAAAAAATTGAGATCAGAGCAGAAATCAATGAAACAAACAATAATTTGTGGGAAAAATATAATGCTCAACGGGAATGTTTATACTAGATATGTAATAGAAAAAGGATCATAGAACGGTATTACAGTAAAATTCCATTTTTAAAAGATAACAAAAAAGCTGGAATGACATACACAAAAATGGTAACAATGGTCATCTATAGTTGGTGGAGTAATTGATAACTAGCATTTTTAATAAGTCAATATAATATATCTCCCCAGAGCATCAGTGAAAGCGATCTGGCATCAATATTCAATGTCTTATTAACCATTGAGGTGCAACTAATCTGGCTGTAACTACAGGGCCCACTCAACCCTCACACTCCATTCATGTTCACCCCCAGGGTGGCATGTGCTTCTTGGGGGAGGAGGGTATAGTTGTGTCAAGAGCGCCCTCCTACCTGAGAGATCACATCCAAAAGGTTCTCCATGCTTCTTACTTTATTTCTTTTCAACCAGAGCTGTTACTACCAATTACTAACCTAAAAGAAAACTGAGTAGTGGTCCTGACCACTAGCACTGGCAGAAATAAGAGCACAGATATTTCATTATTTTCCTCTTTATAGAGCCAGTGTCATTAGCAGAAACTGGGGTCCAGCTCCAGGGCTAAAATACCTGTGTCTTTGTGAAAGCAAAACTGAAAATCCCCACCACTCAGGGGATTTATCTTTACTCCTGTTATTTATTTGACAAAACGGACTGGGCAGCTCCTATGTGCTGAGCCTTTACCAGACACTAAGAATTCAAAGTGAATGGGCCTGTTCGTTTATGAGGTGATATCAGGTAATTGAGAAAAATTTAAACAATGCAGTAAGCGTCACGCCAACATAAATACAAAATACTGTAGGAACACTAGGTACTTAGGATTGAAAGAAATTACAGAAATTATCTCACCATGAACAAAAAAATTAGGCTTGAGATTTCTGTTTATTCAGTGCCCAGTACAGTGTGATGACAGATTATTTAAAAATGGAAACGACTCAGCATGACATTACTCAGTATGGGCAGGTCCTCTTCCTCTGTTTTTTTGTTGTTCCAACGTAGGTGGTAGTGGTGCCAGTGGTGGGGGACTGGTAACACCTCTGCTCCCAGGGCTCATCTGGTTCCTCTCCGGTACTGGTGGTAGCGGTGGCGGTGATGAAATTTATTTCAGTCCCTGAAATAAATCAGAACTTTTCCAGCTGTACTAAAAATTTGCATGGGTAAAACTTTGTCAGATCCCACTTTAATTATACTTTCAGAAATGGTTTTCCACTAATATATGTTAAAACAAAAATGTACAACGAGTATGCCTTAAAGTAGATTATTCACAAGGAAACCTAGAAGTTTTTTTCATCAAAGATGTTTTCTCTCTCTAACTTACAGATTAATTAACCACACAAGACAACCCTGTTTGCAGCGGGGGACACTAAGGGCTTTTCTTTTCTTTCCCGACCTAATTGCTGCCATGTCAGAAGTAATAGAACTATAACTATAGTACATAGGGTGGCTCAGCTGTGAACAATGTTTACATAATTACAACAATACAGGAATACTGATTTAATCAAATATTGTGATAAAATTCCATTGAGAAGATGGTGAAAAGAGAAAATTAAATAAAGGGAGAAGAAAGAAAAGGGTAAAAATCTTGATTTTATACAGAATGAAATCAATCACTAATCTCTAAAATTCATGTACTGAAATTTTTTAATTAAGATATTATTTAGAAATAAATGAAGAAAAGGGAGCTTTAAGCAGTTTTTTTAAATAAGCTCCTTATTAAAAAAAGGAGTAGTGTTTTTTATAAGCTTTGCAATACTATTGGCTTTTTAAACTTTGTATAAATATTAAGTATTACTTTAATAAAAATATAAATATTTTAGGTACAAGAAACAAAAATTTAAAAAGGAAAAACTGCCCAGCCTTGGCTGGTCACATCATTTAATAGACTGGAATGTGGGAAAAGTTCTGTTTCAATTATAGTTTCCTAACTGAAAAGTTCTCTAGATGTCACAGTGATCAGTAACAGCTCTGCTCCCAGGAGTCACCCGGCTCCTGTCTCTATCTCATTTCCACACTTTAGAACATCTGGTTACAGGACTGTTGGCTAATCCATAGGAACTAGACTTGCAATGCAAAACATGTACAGTGACAGGGAGAGTTTCAGTTTTGTCCATCATATGTTACAGTTTGTAGATGTCTGAAAACTACTGAAGACCTGATAATTCCTGAGGCTTTCAACATATTTGCTAGATTTCAGCAAGACACCACAAAAAGTCATTTTTTAAAAAGAATCATTACCAGATACATAGTTGTAGAACAAAATTATATGTCAAATAAACTGAAAGATACATTTGATGTAGCAATACGGTTTACTTTCATTACCTTACTTGTTAAGCTTCGAGTTTGATCTTTTATATTCTTCTAAAGAACTTAAATTTAATCAACCTCCTGCCACTCTACCTTGAATTAGTTACGTTCTCTTCTACAACTATGTAGACCCCCAATCCAGGATTTCTAATTAGCCATTCTTTTTACAGGCTTGCAAACTTTGCTGTACATTAGAATTACCTGGGGAGTTTTAAACATTCCCAATGCCCAGGTTTCACCTCATACCAATTAAATAAAATGCTGGGGTGTGGGGGCTAGGCATAAGTACATTTTAAAGATCCCCAGGTGGTTCCAATGCACAATAAAGTCTGGAAACCATGACAGTACCGTAATTACTTCATGGGAGTCAATTCTGCAAATATTAAATTGTGTCAACATACACACAAGGTGCTACTCTCATTTTCACTTTGAGTGCCTGGTTTTAGGGGAACTTTCCTTTATGTATTATACCTAGCTGGTAGAAGACTTCCATGACCACTTTGGGAATATGCTGCATACTCATGTTCTATAGAATGGATCTTCATGACCTCACATTAGATGGTCCCAGAACAGCCCTCTAAGGAAAATCTGGACTGGGGAAAGTATTCATTTGGCCCACTGTGGGAGTCCTTTACTGAGGTCCAACTAATAGCCAGCATAATGATGATTCGATGTGAAATTTCAGACCACTATATATAAATGGATCTTACAAGCTTCCAGAGAGAAAAAAACAGCTTCCACATTAAAAGGTCGGTTATCAAAATATCCTTCCTTTCTTAATAGTAACACTGGTAGCCAGAAGATTTAAAGCAATCTACTCAAAATTCTGAGGGAATATAATTTCTAACTTGGAATTCTATACCCTGTCAAACTATTAATCACATGTCAAGTAGAATGAATGCATGTTGAGATGCAGAGGGTTTCAAAAATTTACATTCTATATACAGTGTTTAGAAAGCCACTGGAAGATATACTCTACTAAAACATGGAAGTAAATCAAGAAAGAGTGTGATGCATAACATAGGAAACAGGAAATCCCAAACTGGAAAGAGGCAAAGGGAACACCCACCATAATGGTGAATGAAGAGTTTGATTGACAGTTGGCACCAACACAGTGCAACAAATCCAAACTAGAACAGGTGAAAACATTCTAGGAGAGGCTTCTTTAGGAAGATAAAATAATAGACTACCTCATGCAAATGAATGCATTGAGAGGAAATTTAGATAATTGGCGAAGAATTTATGGTTGAATTAGTAATAAGTACATAAAAAAGATATCAAACAAACAACAAAGACATTATAATCTCCAGGGAAAGCAAAAAGCTGTACAGGAAAGAATATTAATCACAGTTTTCTACATGACTCAACCCAATTTAATAGCAGAAAAAATCAGAATAATTAAACTCCAAATATTAATCTAATTAAAATTATCACTGACTATATTAGGATGGATTGGCTTCATAATAGAAGCTATATGCATGAGTCTACAGGACCTGAGCAAGTCTATTGAGCATGTGACATTTTGGACCTCACTCATTCATAAGGTTGCCATAGTCCGAGCTGAGTCAATGGCACATACCACATATATTAGTTTGAGGGTACAGGGTAAGTTGGATGGAGATGGGAAGGTAGATGGAAGGAAAAAATAAGCCAACACCTTCAAGAGCAGAAAATCAACAGGCAAACATCTAAAACTGAAAAGGCAGAAATAGGTATACTATTTAGAAATATAAAGGGCAGTACCAAAATCAGCTAAGAGGTTGAAACTACCTGTCATGGGGGTGGGGGGAGGATGCGTTGAAGATTTTTTTGTCTTGACAAACCTTATAGTATCAGTGAGTTCTTTAAATCATATGCATGTATAACTTTAATAAAAACTTAAAATTAAAAAAAATTGGTGGAATGCAGTGATGTGCAAATTCTTGCTATTGGTTGGCACTGGCGAACTAGCAACTTTTAATGAGAGGCCAGCCGTATATGGTGTGCTCTCATTTATATCTTTTATGAGGGTTCATCTTGGAATAGTTTTTGTATACAGTAAAATTCCACCATAGACATTCCTAAACGACTTAGCTAATCAAAATAAAAGCCCCATTGCCATATATTGACTAATCTATGTTGTTAGGCCATATATAATATAAATATATAGTAATAGCAATATAAAATATCTAACATGAGAACATTATCAGCTCTTTTGTTAGTAGATTTACTAAATATATCCTAATATATATTTTCTATTAAAAACTTTGTTAAAAAATAAACCATTATTGTCTCTTGGGTAGTACTTTGATAGCCAAATTTGAGGTGCTACTAACAGAGCAGGAAAAGTAGAAGGGAGAGGAAACAAGATAAAGAAGAAGGCTGGACTACAAGTCAGCCTGTGCAATTGGGCCGTGAAAGTGATCACCACCACACATTATACCATTCTTTGTCTTTCTTGTAATTTACATCTAATTATCCCCATTCTTGCTGTACATTTATAAGTCCTTTTTCTATGTTCAGTCTTGGTATCTTCCTAATGTTCAACTCTATCATAGCATGAAAACCAATCACATTTCAGTTAAAAATGTGCTTTATTCAGCCTCATTCATCCTTCAGTAAATTAAAATGTTTTCCTCCCTAAATTAACCTTTCTACTTATAACTTTATAGGTCCACTTTTAAGAGAAAAAGAATACAATCACTTACATTTCATTACTTGCATTGTGTACATGTCCTTCATACTATCCTTCTGCTTCTTCTTTCTTGTCAATTATCATCGGCAGAAGTATCAAAGATCTGTCCTATCCTATACTGCAAAGTTATTTACAGAAAACAAACTATTAGCTAGAATTTACCTGATAAGAAAAATTTCACAAAGGAAGTTACACAGATATTCATTTACACACACATGCATGTGTAAGTACATAAACACAAATCAAAGCATTCAAAATATCCTCCCAAACCAAGCAAGAAAAAAGCGAACAACAGCTCCAGACAAATCACCTAACTTCTCCTTCAGTGCTAAGTCACCAAGAAGGGATCCAAGACCCTGAATTTCATCATGAATGTAGCCTTATATGGCTTAAGTCCATCAGACAAAAAGATAAATTAAACATAGGAACTCAATAAACAAAAGGTAGTAAAGTCCATATTTTCTTACTATGCTGTATGGTACCCTTAAATCCCCTGAAAAGTACATGCAAATTGTGCACATGTGAACACATGCATTCCCCATGGAAGATGTATCATATCCTCTAAGGTTTTATTAGGCTCCCCTTCTATCACTGTAAATGGACTGGGAATTACTGGCATAATATAACAATAACTACACTGAGTGTTGAAACTAATATAAAATTTAGCATTAAGTTAAAATAATCATAGATATGATACTAAATTGACTACAAAAACAAAATTATTTTTTAAAATATTTCAATAATGAAAAATTGGTAATAAATTATTTGATAGACTGTACATGTTTTATGTTCTTTTCTGCAATTATGGTGTGTTTACAAAATAAAAAGCTCTTAGAAAAGCTGTACATCCAGACAGAAAGAGAGATCTGCATTTATAACACCTGAATAAATTTTAAAAGACTAAAAATTGGACAAGAAAGGATTAGAGAAATAAAAGCATGATACAGATGTTGTCATACAGATGGATGAGTTTAAAATGTGGTTTTATTCTTGATTTTGATATATCAAGAAACGCATGTTTAAGTATATATTTAACAAACTTAAAAATAACCATCTATCTGTGAAATCACCACAAAAGATGAAAATAAACCAAAATGTACAAAAGAGAAGGAGGAAGAGGAAGGAAAAAGGAACAAAGGAAATACCAAGTGTGTCAGAGAGAGAGAGAGAGAGAGCACACAAAACAACTACAGGGAGACTAAAAGAACTCTCCTCTTGGGACAAAAGAGAATTGAAAATTACTGACTCTTCGGGATGCTCGTGTTACCACACAGTTCGCACTTACAGGTAGGGGGCAGGAGGGACTTCCTCCAGCTTTCCAGATAGGGCTGTCGTCCCTGCCTGAAGAGTCCCGGGACCTCCCTCCCAGAACCTGGAAGAAAAAAAAAACAAAGCTTGCAGAGGCTGCTGGGAGAAGACAGAAGGAGGCTGCATCTCAGAGCATTTTGGATGTTCAAAGTCTGGAAGAGAAAGAAAAAAGAAAAAATAGAAAAACAAATTGCTTCATCTGAGCCCCCACCAGAGGGTGGACTTAAATGGACAGTTTCAAAAAAGACAATATGAATGAGAGTCTACTGCCAATAACTAATATCTGCAATTAAGTGGACACCCTCAATTTAATTTCTTCTCTTAAAATAAATGAAGATCCAGACTTTGTAATTTTAGTGCCCTCAAATGTAGTGCTTTTTCAATATTAAAATATTGAAAATGCTTTTGATTTTCAGACTTAGAAAATGCCAGATCTTTCAGGCAATACTTGCTTTCCTACATTTGCTCTTTTGCAGGTAATGGGTAATTTGCCATTTTTAGTAGTTAAATCTAAATAGCGAATATACGTATATCGCATGTACAAATTCTGCATACATCTTAAATATTAAAATTTGCAGAGTTTCACTTTTTTCTTCATAAAATGGTCTAGTCATTTACAGTTGTGCTGCTTAACCTTATATTTCCTTTTGTTTCATTATATAAAAAGACTTCCTTAAACTTATGGACTTAGTGCCTTTAAACTGATCATCAGGGAAAATCTTGAAAAATCATTTGAAGGGCTTATATGAAGGAACACTAAGTTTTTATAACACATTAAGTAATGAATTTTTGTAGAAAATATTGAATTTCTCCTAATTTATTATTTATTTGTGTAGCTTATAAACTTAACATACTGTTTTACAATTTTTTTTTGCTTGCTGAATTTAAAATTATATATTAGTGATACCATCAAAGGGCAGTGATGTACTATTGTACAATATCAGATTCAGTTCTGTGAAGATCTTTGTAATAACTGAATGAGTTAGAGTAAGAATCTGGATGGGTTATACTGAGTGCTAATTTATTTATCCAAATTTCATAGATGTTTTTATTCTTTTGTATGTGTTAAAAAATGGTCATACAATGTATACAGATATGAAATTTCCAAGGCAAGTATGAATGTAGGGAAGAGAAATATGTAGGTACTGTATTTTAAAAGGACTACTTTAAACATAAAAATATTATGAGGTAATCTATATGATGCATAGTAATAAACTTTATAGATTTTTATTAGTAACATGAGTTTTATAGAAGTTTTGTTTTTTGAATTTTTCTTTTTAATATATAATAAGCTAAAATAGAAGAATTGCTTTATCTTTAAATTAGCTATTATGGTTGCTAACTCTTTTGGATGGCAAGGCTACATTCTGAGCCCTAAATTAGACTTTGCAGATACTAAGTGTCAATAGGGACTAAACTGAATAGATCGGTTCATTTGATTTACAGAAAGGAACTGCGCCACTGTCTCACTCATCTCTAACATAAGACATGTGTTTTATTGCAGTATATTGTATATGTTGATTTTAAAGAGTTTGAGCTATACTATAGGTCTCTTGACTCTTAATTGGAAAAATCACCTTTTCTACTATGGCATAAAATATTTCATGATACCCATGCAAGACATATAGTTAGGCTCAATTTTCTTCATCCCTTAGAGGATTAGTGGTAGTTTTGTTCATAAAGGATAGTGAAACTATTGAACTGTATTTTAGAAATAAAATTTTGACTTTATGAACATGATTAATTTTTCCAAGGTAGAAAGGAAAAAGGATCATTAACATCTGAATGGATATAGAACCAGCTGTATCATCCTTGAACTATACAAATCCTTCCTTTCGCTTTAACATAAAAGAACAATTTTATCTGCATTACATCCTAAACAATTATAACTTGGGTTAGTGTAAACAAAAGGTTTACATTTAGGGGATACTACCCTATTTCTAATAGCAGTTTATATCCAAACCCCACCCTTATATACTGTTGAATCATAAAAGATAGGCTGATATATTGCTTTCTGGGAACAGGGGGAGGTCCTGTTCCAGCCATCCATGGCCTGCCTCCATGGGTGTGATCAGCTTCCCTGAAACCACCTAGGTTACATGGGGTGAGAGGCAATATTCAAGTGTTAGGAATAGTATTGGGAAGAGAAAGGGAAAGGGGGAGAGTAAATGCCTGATAGGAGACCAGTAAATTACTACTAAAAAAAAAATTGTACACACAAATACAGATACATCCAGGAATCTCCCTCATAAAGTTATGAATAACTTCCTGATGAAAACATTAATTTGGAGCCAATTTACCATAATTTATAATTTAAATAGAAAAACATAATGCTTAATATGGTACACAAGCCCCCCAACCAAATTACTAAAATATAAATGAAATAGTAAAATGCATATAATGTAACTACTGTGTTGAATGTAAAATGCCTAAATCACTGCTTTTTAACTGTAGTCATCAAACTATTAATATGGCTAGTGACAAAAAGTTGCATATTATTACACAGTGTCTTTGTTGACACATTGCATTTTTCTTTGAGCATTTATATTTGACACTGTTTTTATACCAATTGTGTTTGGAATGTAATTAATAGTTTTCCCACACATGCTTCTGTTATAAATTCTGTATTGCCATATAGGGAAATAAATGCACATTTTTCTATATAAATAAATAAATTACTATTTACATAGTATATCTAAAGCGTATGGAATGTGTTCAAAACTGTACCAAAAAGGAATTCTTACACATAGACTTTTATTAACTTAAAAGAAAGAAAAATAACCAACTCAAAGAGTTAGGAAAAAACAAAGAGGTATCTTCAAGAAAAGCACAAGGAAAAAAAAGAGGTCAAAGTAGAAGTTAGTAAATCAGAAAATAAGATATTTGTAAAATTGACAAGATATATTCAAGTATTTCCTAGTTATTTGTGTTGTAAGATGAAAATAAACAAAGAAAAAGCTAAAATGGGAAAAAATGTAAGTAGAAAATATGATAGTGGGAGACAAGAAGATGATTTTTTAAATACTGTGTGTAATAAGTATGTGCCTATATGGTCATATAATCTATGACAATTGAGGCAAGAATAACAATAATAAAGAATATGGTAAAGACAGTCTCTTCAATAAATGATGTTGGAAAAACTAGGCAGACACATGCAAAAGAATGAAAGTGGATCACTTTCTTACACCGAGAACAAGAATAAACTAAAAACAGATTAAAGGCTTAAATGTAAGGCCCCAAACCATAAAAGTCCTAGAAGAAAACACAGGGAGAAACCCTTAGTACTAATTTTTTTAATATAGCTCCTCAGGCAAGGGAAATAAAAGCAAAAATAAACATCAAGCTGAAAAGTTTTTGCACAGCAAAGGAAACCATCAGCAAATATAAAGACAACCTACTAAACAGGAGAAGATATTCACCAATGAAACACCCTATAAGGGGTTAACATTCAAAATATATAAGGAACTTATGCAACTTAACACCCCCAAAAAGTTTATTAAAAATGGGCAGAGAGCCTGAATAGACAGTTCTCCTAAGTGGACATACAGATGGCCAGTAGACACATATAAAAAGGTGTTCAGCATCACTGATCATTAGGGAAATGTAAATTAAAACCACAATGAGATACCACCTCACACCTGTCAAAATGGCTCTCAATAAATCAATAAACAAGTGTTTGTGAGGATGTGGAGAGAAAGGAGCCCTCATGTACTGTTAATGGATTGCAAATTGGTGCAGCCACTATGAAAAACAGTATAGAGTTTCCTAAAAAAAATTAAAAATACAACTACCATATGACCCAGTGACTCCACTTCTTGGTATTTATCCAAAGATATCTAAAACACTAATTAAAAAAAAATAGATGCACCCCTATGCTCATTGCATCATTATTTACAATAACTAGGATATGGAAGCAATCCAAGTGCCCATCAATACACAATTGGATAAAGAGGTGGTACATATACAATGGAATATTACTCAGCCATAAAAAAGTATTACTTACCATTTGCAACCAAAAGGATGGACCTAGAGGGCATTGTGTTAAGGGAAATAAATCAGACAGAGAAAGACAAAGGTCATATGATTTTATTTACATGTGGAATCTAAAGAACAAAACAGACAAGTAAACAACAGAAATAGACCCATGAATACAGAGAAAACTGAGCTTGACTGGATGGGAGTGGGGTTGGGGAGCTGGATGAAAAAGGTGAAGGGTTTAAAAGGTACAAAGTGTTAGTTATAAAATAGTCATGAGAACGTAAAGTACAGCACAGGGAATATAGTTATAATGTTGTAATAACTATGTTTGGTGCCAGGTGGGTAATAGAATTATCCGGGGGATCACTTTGTAAATTATATAATTGTCTAACCACTATGCTGTACTTCTGAAACTAGTATAAAGTAATACTGAATGTCAGCTGTAATTGAAAAAAAAGTTTTTTTTAATTTTAAAGGGGATATGATGAGAGAAAGTGAAGACAAGTTCACATTCAGTCCCTGGTTCCGATTCATTCCTAAAACTCTTTTTCTTGGGCTTCATGAAGCATTTTAAATCCTTATAATAAATTTCCCTTTTTGTTTATACTAACTCAATTTCTGTTTGTGTCACTTGCATTAGAAAATGTTTAAATGTATGCACCTAGAAAGTCCATCAGCCAAAAACTATTGGTTTAATTACCTTTAAAAATCTGAAATAATATCAAACATTTTAAAAAGTTGCAAGTATAGTACAACAAACTTTTTCCCCTAAATTATTAGGAAAATAGTCGTTATGATAATTCTCACCTCTGAATACTTCAGCGAATATGTCTTATAAACTAGGACATTCTCCTACATAAAAACAATATAACTGTAGAAATCCCCACCACCCCCACACAGACACTGACCTTGCCTTCCTTCCCCTCCTAGTGGCTTTAGGATAGAATTTTTCAGCAACAGAAGAAGGATAAAAACTATTAAATATTTTTAAATGGTATGAAGATATTTGGATACAAGACCAGTTAGATTTTTCTCTGAATCCTTTTTTTGTGGCATGTTCTATACTTTATTTTTCTTTTTTATTGTTGTTCAAGTACATTTTTGTCCATTCCCCCCCCACTCCCCACTCCCCTCACCCTCGACCCCACCCCCTACCTTGACTTTTTCCATGAGTTCCCCATATATGTTCCTTGACCGCCCTTCCCCTGTCCCCTCCCCTGCCCCTTCCCCTGCCGTCTTCCCCTCCCACCTCTCCTCTGTTCACTGTCAGTTTGTTCTTCACTTCAAAGTCTCCAGTTACATTTAATTTGCTTGTTTGTTCTGTTGACTATTCTCCACTTACAGGTGAAATCATATGATATTTGTCTTTTACAGCCTGGCTTATTTCACTTAGCATAATGTTCTCCAGATCCATCCATGCTGTTGTGAATGGTAGGAGCTCCTCCTTTCTTTCTGCTGCATAGCATTCCATTGTGTAAATGTACCACAGATTTTTAATCCACTCATTTACTGATGGGCACCTACGCTGCTTCCAATACTTGGCTATTGTGAATTGTGCTATGAACATTGGGGTGCACAGGTTCTTTTGAATTGGTGTTTCCACATTTTTATGGTATAATCCCAGCAGTGGAATTGCTGGGTCAAAAGGCAGTTCCATTTTTAGTTTTCTGGGGTAATTCCATACTGTTTTCCACAGTGGTTGCACCAGTCTGCATACCTACCAACAGTGTACTAGGGTTCCCTTTTCTCCACAACCTCCCCAGCATTAGTTGTTTGTTGATTTGTTTATGATGGCCATTTTGACTGGTGTGAAGTGGTATCTCATTGTGGTTTTAATTTGCATCTCTCTGATGGCTAGTGATGCTGAGCGTCTTTTCATATGTTTTCTCTGAGTTTTTAATGACATACAATTTACACTAGGGAATAGAGTCTGCAAGTGTAAATAATAAAATCTTTGTCATAGAGATGGTTGCCAGAAAAATAATGCTACTGGATTTCTGAAATATCTACTCTGATATTTTTCCCACTGAAATATTGCTTTCCAATACAAATTTTGATAATTCAAATTTTCTTAGAGAACATCAATCATATTTAAATAGGACTTATTATGTATGAATATTGATGACTTTCCTATATATCAGCGGTAACCAGTTAGAAGATATCTCTAATCTGACTTTTGAGCTCCAAACCCGTATTTTCAACCCTCTACATAATATAGCAACTGGTACCTGTCCTTAATGCATCCAAAACTAAACTTCTGATTTATAACCTACTGAACATGTTTACCCTTCTTTCAGATTCCTCCCCACACAACCTTCAGTTTTCCCCAGCCCAGAAAAACCTAAAAGCCATTTTTTAATTCTTCCCCTTCCTTCACTTCCCCCAGTCATCCATAAGGAAGCCCTGTCTGCTCTGTTCCCAAAATAAACCCCAAATCTCCCCACTTCTCACCCCTTCACAGCTCCATTAGCCAGGTCCCTCCATTTCCATGGACACAGGGGCGGTCACTCCATTGGCTCTCTACCTTAACACTTTCAACCTCTCAAATCCATCCTCTGTACCAGTGACTTTTGTAACATATGAAGTAAATCAGGATGTTCTCATTTATTAAATAAATGAAGAGACAGGAAGTTTTAGAATTAAAAAAAAAAAAACAGGAGAGCAAAAGCTGCCATTCTTTTTTTCTAGAGTATCTGAAGGATTGAGGTTATTCTTGCCATCACACTACCCCCTCACCAGACCAGAGTGCTTGCATGTCAACACCAATATACATTGATCCCAGTCTGCTGCGACCCTAGGGACATGACAGGTGCCAAGGATAAACTTAGAGACATATAAGTTCATATAAGGGAGGCACAGTCACAGATGCAAAGATTATGGTCAAGAGAC
This sequence comes from Mormoops blainvillei, assembly GCA_004026545.1. Lineage (NCBI taxonomy): Eukaryota > Metazoa > Chordata > Mammalia > Chiroptera > Mormoopidae > Mormoops > Mormoops blainvillei. The sequence goes on along the minus strand of PVJD01002152.1, from coordinate 38,631 downwards.
AAAAGCAAAAACAGGATTTATAGGAGAAGAGAGAGACAGAGCAGAAGACAACTGCAGTCTGGAAACGGTGAATCATACCTTATATTTTCCATGTAAACTGATTAATTAGGGAATAATAAACAGTCAGTTTGAGCAATCTGTCCTTGAGCACAATGACGAGGGTATTCAAAAACAAACAACTTAAGTTTTTCTGGATTTTCCAAAACCTTTCGCATTGAGCTCTGCGGTATAGGTGACAGGCTACCAGTGTCCTTTCCGAGGACCTTCATCTTGATTAGGTCAGGTCGGCACCAGTTCTCTCATCATTACTTCCTTGATATCATGATAACTAAAACAGTCACTTAAATATTTTTCAAAGAGCTGATTCAAACATGGAATTTTGAAGACCAGCAGTTTTGCTTGGAGATTATATTTGCAGTAATAATGTTTTTCCCTAATTTAACTAGGATTACACCACCACTGTAATATACCCAACTCTCTCTTATGCCTGGGAGTTTTGTTAGGTATTCATCTTTGCCACAGCTGCTCCTTACGCATCTCACCTGCTGAAGTCCTGCCTGCCCTCCCAGGCCCCGCTCAAACTTCATCTCACAGATCTTCTCAGAACACATTATCAGTTAAGAGGGAATTCTCACTGTCCCTTTCTCACTTTCCTTAGATTGTACCTTAATGATAAGACAAAATAACTGCCTGTACTTTAGACAGAAATCCATTTGAACTCATTGGAAACCATAAAACCAGAAACACTGTCAAAGTGTAGATGAGATCTGAAGCAGCTGGCTCCTTGGCAAAGCCAGCGTGAGTGGCTCTTTGCTGCAGCCCAGCCTGGCAGCCCCAGGGACCAAAAGTCAGCTCGGGGCGCTACATCTTCACAGCAGCCCTCAGAAGGAGGCGTTTATCTCAGGGCGCATTTCCACAGGCCACAAAGCTTTCAGAGCTGCTTGCTAACAGGTAACTATAAATACCAACAATTTCACTTACCTATTTTTCTCAGTCTCACAGTATATGGGAAGCTGCTGAGGACAGAAATACTGTCTTGTTCACTTAATCTCTTAGTGCCAAGCACAACTGGGTGCTCGAGAATTGTGAATTTAATCGTCTTAACTGCGACTTAACACCTCCATTTTGAAGTCTAATGTGCATCTTGATAACAGTTGCGTCATATTAACTATATAGGGTCCAGCAGAAGTAACGCCTGCTTGAGTGTTGTTGGTTTGGTAATAATGTGGGTGTAATAATTTATAGTTTTAATTTGAACATTGCACCTAAAATGTCATATGGTGTGCTTGAGTGTGATATGATGTTACAGAATTACATGCTTATGATTTTATAATAAAATATTTTGTAATAAAAGGGGGCATTATATGTGCCAGACCCTATATTATTATATTATATTATTCTAATATTCACCTTGAACTTAACATGTCAAAATGAATTCTTCATTTCCATTCCACTGAACTGTTCTTCTCCTGGTCTTCAGTTTTATCTAAATAGTACCACCGTATCTTTCAAGTCAAATACCTAGAAGTTATCCTTAATACCCGTTTTTCTTTCATATTCCATATCTATCCATCCACCCACCTTAAGACCCTGTAGGTTCTCCCTCCCAAATACATTGGCCTACTTCTCTCCATCTTCACTGCTCCACCTTGGTTCAAACTCATCTCTTATCTGTACAAACACGTTGACAGCCCCCACAAACTACTCTTTTCCTTCTCAATCCACTTCTCAAGTTTATCTGAAGTGGAAGGTTTAATTATGAACCTCGGTGAGGGATGAACTAGGCAGGTAGGCAAGGGCCAAATCTTGAAGGCCTCATAGGTCAGGCCAAGAAGTTTAGATTTGTTCAGAAGGCAAAGGGTCACAATACAAGGTTTTCTATCAGAGGGGAAGAGTTATGAGAGTAGTGTCAGGTTTACAATTTAGGAAGTTCAGTCAGGAAGCAGGTAGAGAATGGACTGCAAATGTGGGATTGAAGTCAGAAAAACTTCATAACTGGTAAGGTCTGTTTTGCAACTTAAGTGATGATAATTCAAGCAGCAGTAATCCAAACACAATGAGGACCTGAATTGAGACAGTGGTAAAGGGAAAAGAGAAAAAAATGAAGAAATATTTAGGAGACAGAATACTAGGACTTGGAAACTGATGGAAGTGAGGTATCAGTGAGGCTGAAGGAGTCCAGGATGCTTCCAGGTTTCCAGCCTGCACTGTTAACTGGACAATGGTGCCAAAACAGCTCCTCATGACTGAACGTGGCAGACTTTTTATGTGTTACAATAACAGTATCTGATGATGTTTAAATAACAGAAATAAAAATAATCATTATGACTGACAGAAGTGTCGCAAAGGGTAAATTTTACTTAGCGTTCTTAGATAATAAATATTTAGCCCCATCTCTGAGCACAGCTGTCATTACAGCAGGGAACAGCTCCTCCTGGGCACCTGTGACCACTCAGGGGGTCTGGGGTTCTCTGTATAGACAACAGCATCGACTCCCACTCTAGGCAGACCTCTCCTAGCAATCAATAGTCTAAAACAGGATGTAACTGGATAGGATATCCCCCTCCCAAAGCCTTCATTAGAGCCAGGGAACCGATCAGGTCACAGAGTGGAGATTAGACCTTTGGATGAGGTCTTGACAGAGCTTCTGCATTTCTTACTTTTATCTGAAAGAATTTCACTCTGAGGATGTAGTATGAGTATATGATTGCACTAAAAACTGGATAATCAGACATGCCACTTACGAGGGAGGACTCCCCAAATACCAGAATTTATTTATTAAAAATTGTGCATTTATTCTTACACATTTAAATTTCAGTCACCTTCAAAGTACTCTCCATTTGATGCAATACACCTATTGAGATATTTTTTCCGTTGTTCAAAATAGTTTTTGAACTCGTCTATTTTGATGCCTTTTAGTCCTTCTACTGTTTTTTGTTACTCTTCCACACTGGCAAAATGTTTCCATTTGAGGACTTTTTTCATCCAGGGAAACAAAAGAAAGTTACTCAGGTCAAGATCAGGTGAATAGGGAGGGTAGGGCAAGGAGGTCATGTCATTTTTGGTCAAAAATTGCTGAACACTTAGCGCAGTGTGGGCAAGTATGCTCGTAAATCATCCATCATGAAATGGGCAAATATGTTGAGTTTGCCAAAAAAAAAAAAAAAAAAATTCACTAAAGCCAAATACAGCCTCTCACGACAACACCATACAGATACAGATGGGTTCTGTATGTACACTGATATGTATGTACACTGATACGGATGGGTTCCTAGAACACTCACCTGGTGGGGAAAGCCTGTACTACAAGGTGCCTGCCCTCCAGAAGACAATTCTGGTTTGTCGGGAAGGTCCTCCCTCAGATATCTTCAATGGCTCTCCACTGCTCTTAACAAAGAATCCAAAATCCTCACCATGAATACAATGATCTTCATGTTCCAGTGGTTTCCTTTTACTGAGAACTCATCTCTTCACTCACAAGGCCATGGTAACCATGTTTAAATGGCACTGCCTGGACTCCTGGTAATGGTTAAAAGACCAAGGTGGACACAAAATGAATTATCTGCCAGGAATGTCTATTTTTGCAACACTGCCATCTAATCAGTCTTTAGTAAATGACGGCTGGTAGAGACACAAATAATTTGCCCAACAGGGGCAAAAATGCTCCCAAAGGTTATGGTTTTTTGCTCTGCAGGATAGTAATCATTTTTGTATTTTTGTATCTAACCCTGCAATCTATTCCAGCATTCTTTTTTGCACTGATTATATAAACCAGTCTTTCAGGTTCTCTTTATACTATCTTCTGGTTCCCTAATTAGGAAGTTAGGTAAATCTTTGGCACATGCTCCTTCTATATTTGTTAAATTATACTTTTGATAAAGATACCTAGTTTTCCACAGCTCACTTTTCTGTGTGAAATACAGTAGACATAAGCCTGAGAAGAGTTTACTTATATTACAAAAAGTTTTGTAATCCAAACCAGTAAAGGACTTTTAAAAAACATTAATAGTATTTCTATGAGAGGTGTTTCATCTTGTAGAGTCGAGTGAATTTTCCAGTATCTCAATTTATGACTCGTGTATTTCCACTACCTCCAGGTCACCTAACTTAGCCTGGGAGAGGGGTCAGGGTCTTTGGTTCAGCTCAGCCTACCAACTATCACCTTATAATAGCTGAAAAAATATTTAGAGTAAGTCCAAATTGTTCTACTGGACCTTGAATCTTGCTCCCACTTACACTGGTCGGCCAGATGAAGCGCAAATAATAACGGGCTATCAGCACGGAATAAAATTACTTGGGACTTCAACTAACAGCACTGGGTTGAATTAGGCCTCGGACCACTTACCAGTCTTGAGTCTTTTGGAAAGTCACCTACCTAACGTCTCTGGACTTCAATACCCACAGCAGCGAAACAAGCCCAAAGATCTATTGCGTCCCCGCCTCTCCACTCCCCCGGAGCCCCGCCCCCGAGCACCGGCCCCACCCCGGCCACGCCCCGACCTTACGCCTCCGGACCCCTTCTCACGGCTGGAGGGGAGGGGACGGCGGGCCTCCCCGCCCTCGGTCTTGCCCTCTGCATTCCCTCCCCCAATCACGGTGCGCGCTGGCCCCGCACCGTCCGAGCTGAACCTATCGGGTCCCTTCACGTCCCAAGCCTACCCTCAGCGGCACAGTTCCGCCATGCCATCGGCATGGCTTTGGCTAGGGTGACGCACTGGAGGAGGGTCCAGAGAGAGGTAAGTGTTGAGCCCGGGACCCAAGGTCGGCCATGGGCCGCCGCCGTCCCTGCGGGGGCCGCCGCCCGCCCGAGGGAGCCACCCTGCTATCTTGTTTCCGTAGCATAAGGGTTATTCTTTTAATGGTTTTTCCAGCTGAGAACGGCTTCAAGTGCCCTTCTGAAAAGCGCAGCCTCTTCCTCGGCTGGGAGGCCCGAGCTGCATCACTCAGGAAAATGTGTGTCCAGCCCTTGCTTATTTGCTGAACGCTTTAGAAACGCAAATAAAATGCGCACCCTCCTCCTCGGCTGGGAGGCCCGAGCTGCGTCACCCAGGAGCGGGGCGTCCCCGCAGCCCAGGGCCTGCACCCACGCTGCCACCCTGGCTGCTTATAGGTTACAGACGTACTTAGGTGGACCTCTAAGCAGGCTTTGCTTGTTTGCTGAACGCTTTAGAAACGCTTATCTGTTGGCAGTGTGGAGTTAAACTGTTTGCTCTTTGAAGAATAAGTTTGCACTATATCTTGTAAGAACTTGCACATTTAGGTCTTCTGTAAACTTTTTTTAAAAATTTTTAAAGATTTTACTTATTTTATTTTTAGAGATTTTATTTATTTTATTTTTAGACAGGAAGGGGGAGAGAGAGGGAGAGAAACATCAGTGTGTGGTTGCCTCTTACACGCCCCGTACTGGGTACCTGGCCCGCAACCCAGGCATGTGTCCTGACTGGAGAATGGAACCAGTGACCCTTTGGTTCTCAGGTGGACACTCAATCCACTGAGCTACACCAGCCAGGAACTGGACATTTTTAATTTTGCTTCGTTTTCTACTTGGAACCTGCTAGGTGCGAGATTCATGTAGGATACAGAGTTTTTCCAGAAAGAAAAGAAAAACCTTAATCAAATATTTAAATAAAACTTATTGAAGACCAATTTTATTGAATTACACACTAATATTTCAAAGTTTGAACCTAGACTTCATACTCTTTGAAGGCTACATTATTGTAGAGGAGGTAATACATTTGCTATGTTTGGGCTTTATTTGTAACTATTATTTTAATCATCTTTGATGCCATTAACTTTATTATTCTAGATCATCATTGTGAACATGCATTTTTTGCTTGTGTCCTCAATACTGTACACTGAAATTTCCTCTTCCCTCTGCTAACTGTATGTGCTTAAAAACTTACTTACCTGGCTGTGCTGTTTCTGCTCCTGGCTGGCTGGTTAAAACATCATGGGGTTAGGAGTGAGTCTATGTCTACTTAGCTGGGCTTCATTTGTTTTGTTTTGTTTTGTTTTGTTTTGTGATTTTATTTTCTTATCTTTTTTTAATTTTATTGAATCTATTCAGGTGACATTGGTTAATAAAGTTAGATGGGTTTCAGGTATACAGTTCTACAATATATGGTCTGTATATTGTATTGTGTGTTTACCACCCCAAATCAAGCCTCTTTCCATCACCATTTATCCCCACTTCACCCTCTGCTACTGCCCGCCACCACCTCCCTTTCTGCTGGCAATCCCTGTACTGTTGTCTGTGTCCTTGAGTCTTTTTTTTTTCTTTTTTTGCCTAATCCTTTCACCCTTCTCACCAAACCCTCAAACCCCTCCCTTCTAACAGCTGTCAGTCTGTTCTCTGCATGTTTCTGTATTGTTTGTTAGTTTATTTTGTTCATTAGGTTCCACATATAAGTGAAATCATATGGTACTTGTCTTTCTCTGACAGGCTTATTTCACTCAGCATAATACTGTCCAGGTCCAGCCATGCTTCACTGTTAAATCAGTGAGTGCAGAGGCTGTTTCTGGGCCTTGGGAAACAAACAACTAAATTCTTTCTGTGCACTTTACCCCCTTGGATCAGCCTCTTGCCCTCTTCTGTCTTGTATGCCTTTCATTTACCTCTTGCCTGGGGCAAAATTTACTCAGCCATTTGGGCTCAGGCACACCTCCTCATTTTATTGCACTTCTTTGCAATTCACAGGTGTTGCATTCTTTTTACAAATTGAAGGCAAGACCCTCCACCAGCAAAAAAAATCCAGCTTGCTCTCTTGCAAAACTCACTTTATTGCCGTGCTCTTCAACCACATCTGCAGTATTTCTCAGGTATATTTGTATTTAATTTAAATTGCTATAGGCAGCATGCTGGATAGTAGCTTCCTTTACCTTTATTTTAAATTACTGCAGTGAGCTTCTGTATTGATTTCTTTGCCAGGGTTCACTTTGGAAACCACTAACCATTTGAAGCCAGCTTGCTTGGGGCAAGTATAGGGAAAATATTTGTAGAGAAACATAGGTTGGGAATAATTAGAAATCAGTCTTCCTGTTTGCAGTCCTCTGCAGGTCATTAGTTGCCCATCACGTCAGTTGCATGTGAGTGGAACAACAATGAGAGCCAGTCAGGAGGAGTTTGAAAATGCAGTGAATCAGGTAAAACTGTTGAAGAAGGATCCAGGAAATGAAGTGAAGCTAAAACTCTACGCACTGTATAAGCAGGTAAATGCCTACGGCCTGATATAATTTAGAGACATTTTGAGCAGATAGCTCCTCAGACAGATATGCTCTATGTTTTACTGAAATTCAGCTTTAATATTTTTAGGGTTTGTTTTGCTGTCTTTGCTTTAAGCAATGTATTAACCTAAAAATAAACTGGCAAAGTGAAGGGCAACAAGTATTTATTTGAAATCACAGAATTGCATTTCGAGGTACAGATTCAGGCAGAAACCCAAATTGTGCCCCAGTTACAGGGTGAAAACAAGGTGTTTTTATGAGAAAACGAGGGGGAATGATTACCTGAATAGAGAGGAAAGAAATTTCTGTTGGTATTGACAAACTGAGTTACTGATTCTGTCTTCAGAAAGAATGTCCATAATCACCAGTCCTTATGGTCAGATGTGTGCTGTGCTATTAGTTTTACAAATAATTGCTTTGGCCAAGCCTAAATGTTATTTTACCAGTTCAAACATTCCAAAATTTGATGTACAAGCAGTTCCTCTGCAATGACTGCTTTGACATTATTTTTAAATGGCTCCACTTAACGTCAGCTCCTCACAGGTGTATACCAAGCAAACCAGGGCTCAGCCACCTGGCACCTTGACATATGACCCAACAACTAGTGTTAAAGGAAACAGGTTTTTATTAACAGGATTCCAGCCTTGGGGGTAGGGGACTGCCAAGAGCACTCCTGCTCAGAGTCTTCCTTTCCCACGAGATCCAGAGCCTTCCTTGCTTCCCGAAAGGCTACAAGCCTAAACCATGCCCAGAAGTTCCCCATATCCTTATCAGCCCTTAAGTCAGTCATGCAAACAGATGTCCATCCTCTCTGGAAGGTGCACTTGTGTGTTTCCATCCTCTGACAGCAGCTCCCTCCTTCAGGATCTGGGGTGCGCTGTCCTCAGCCTCCATGTAGTAGTTCAGGAAAACATGTGCCGTGTTACAGTGGGTCATGGAGGAGTCCAGGGAGGCATACATCCCAAGAGAGTGACTTCTGTGTATGTCCTTCAGAGAAGCAGAAGTACTCTCTCAAGTCCTTGAGGTTTCCGTTGTGCCTCAGGGTTCCTCTATGCCATCTTTCAGGAAAGCAACCCTCATTCCTTCCCTGGAAAGACTGCCATGAACCACACAACCAACCAAGGTACAAGGCTTTTCCTTGTGGGCTTTCATTAGCTTTGAAAGTCAGTCTCAGTTCCTTAAGGCTTTCTGGTAACAGCCAGAGCCCAGGGATGCCTCCTTCAGACATGACATTCCAGTCAGTCTTGGTTAATAAAACCACTATTGGCAACTGGTCTTACTGGTTTTATGCAAAGAAACCTATGTCATCACTCACTCCTTCAGAATGCGAAATTCTGGAGGGATCAGGTAGGGAGAAAAATATAAAGTGTGAAGGAAAATCCTTGTCCTACTATTCACTAAAATTGTATTTCCATGCCTTACACCATCTCTTGTCCACTTTCCCACATAAGTGTGAAGTTTTAACTCTTCCTGGGAAACCTCAATGTCCTTTCAGAGCAGAAACAGAGCAAAATTCAAAGCAAAGACAGAATTCCAAAAGAAGAAGGGGAACTAGAATTAACTTTAGAATCTTGTCTCATTTCTCACCAGTCCCTCTAACTGGTTACACAGGCGACCTTCGCTAGGACCCACATGGCCTGAAGCCTCACTGGTAAAGGCACTCTCTCATCTACCAGCTCCTCTACTGGTCTCCTGACAGAGACGTGACCTCTCACCCCCCGCTGGTACCCCGACCAGCATTCCATGGCACCTCACTTCAGCGGTAGAGGCACTCTCTCGCCCACCAGCGTGTCCACTGGTCTGACAGAGGCAAGGCCTCCTACCACCCAGTCTCTTGACAGAGACAAGCTCTCTTGCCCCAGGCTGGATGCCAGTGACAACACATGAGCCTTCTGAGGTCCCACATGGCAAAGTCATTCTCTCCAATCGGTTTTACAGGTGACCTCTCCTAGGTCTCACTGACCAAAAACCAAAGATAGGATTCCTGATGTACCCAAAACAGCAAAGTTCCAACCACGTCCCCATAAGATCAGAAAACAAGCAAATAAGGAACAACCACACTCAAGAGCCGAGGTTGCCTTTCCTCCAGGTTAAAAACTTTCACAACCTTTTTCTATAATTTTACTCATTCAGATTTAACCACAATCCACTTTGAATCCTCTTTCTTTTCCACAATGGGAAAGATCATATTCAAACTCAGTACCTGACAGCTGAAAGTCCCTAGCATTACAAGCACATGAGTAAAGTAAAAGAAACATTGTCTCCCTTTGTTGGGACTTAGTCTTCTTTCCCAGGATAGGAATTTCAGATCTCCTTCCAGATTGGAGGTCCAGCTTTCCCTGTCGGCATCAATCACAGCAGCAGGGTATGCCCCATTTATCCATGTGTGGTGGGTCGAGGGCTTGGTTCCCATCAGCTTTAGGGAAGTATGCGTTGCCAATAGGATGTTGTAGGGACCAGTCCATTGTTCGACCAGCTGCTGTTCAGGGCTTTGAGTCTTCCAGATCTTTAGCAAGACTCGGTCCCCTTGCTGGAATGGGTGCAAGGGCTTGTCAGGTGGGTAGGCGAACCTTCAGTGAGCAAACTTGTGCAAAATGGTTAGTATTTGCCCTAAATGTGCACCTACTGCTTAATTCTTTACTCATACTCCAAATCTAAAGGGGGCGTTCTTAAGCCAGAGATTCGGAGGGGTCTCCCATAAACTATTTCAAAAGGGCCTGATTTAAGCCCAGTTCTGGGTGCCACCCTAATTCAGAGCAAAGCAATGGGGGTGCCTGGTCCCATTTTAAATGTGTTTCCTGGCAGATTTTTGCCAAGGTCTGTATCATGTGATTCATTTTCTGTCTTTCCAGTAGATTGAGGTCTCCAAGATACATGTAATTTCCATCATATTTGCAGTGCCTGTCCAACCTTTTTGGAGACCCCTGAAGTGAACGATGGTCCATTGTCACTTTGAATGCTGCAAGGAAATCCAAACCTAGGAATTATTTCTTTAAGCAACAGTTTTACCGCCTCAGTTGCCTCCTCAGTCCTAGTCGGTATTCCTCTACCCATCCAGAAAAAGTGTGCACAAAGACTAAGAAAAATTTGAAGTTCCCCCTGGTTTTAGGCATTTGTGTGAAGTCCACCTGCCAGTTCTTGAATGGACACAACCCTTTGTATTGTATTCTCTTTTCCATTGGAGCACACTCTGTCTTAGGATTGTTCTTGGCACATATTTGATAGGCCTGGTGATCCTCTGAACAGTCATTTGCAAATGAGGGCCTTTCAAATGTGGCCTAAGGAAGTCCATTAAAGCATCCGTTCCATAATGGGTCCCTTCATGTAAGTGTTTGAGGATGGGATACACTGGAGCCTCAGGGTGTAAGATCATATCATGGGTGTTGACCTTCCACGTAGAAATGGGATCAGTGTTAGTGCATCCCCATTCACAGCCCATTCCTTATACCATTCTGCGTAACGAGGTTTAAACTTTGACAAGCCCAGACAGGGCATCAGAGGCCCTAGACATGGCAGCCCTCTGGCTGCCTGTCTGGCTGCCTGTCTTGCTGCTTTATCAGCAGTTTGGTTTCCATGACTTGTTTCAGAACCAGCCCTCTGGTGTCCTGGGCAGTGCATCATGGCAACCTGGTCCAGTAGGTTCACTGCCTCCAGCAACTGTAAAATCTCTGCATGTTAAACGTCCTTGTTCCTTGAGGTTAAGAGTCCCCTCTCTCTCCATATTGCTCCATGGGCATGGATTTCCATGAAGGCATACTTGGAGTCTGTGTATATGTTAACCTTCTTTCCTTGGGATAGTATTAAGGCTCTTATGATGGCCAGTTAGCCTTTTGTGCTGAAGTTCCTGGTACAAGGGCTTGGGCTTCTGTTACCTTGTCTGTGGTGACTATTGTGTGCCCAGCTTATCACTGGCTGTTGCCCATGAACTGCTCCCATCTGTGCACAGCTCCCAGTCTGGTGCTGGCAGCAGCTGTTCCAGCAGATCTGGCCTGCTAGAATAAACATGGTCAGTAATTTCCAAGCAGTCATGCTTAAGGGCTGAGTCCCCCTCCATATCTGGGAGTAGGGTGACCAGGTTCAGGCTTGTGGTAGTCTGCAAGGTAACATTTGGGTTGTCCAGCAGAATGGCCTGGTATTTCCCCATATGCCCTGCTGTCAGCCAATACCCTCCTTCTAGTTCCAGTAGAGTTTGGACCTGCTGTGCTACCAATACTGTAGTGGGCTGCTCCAAAGTGAACTTCTTAACTTCCTACACGATGTCACAGGCAGCTGCTACTGCCCAGTTGCATGGTGGCCATCCCTTTGTTGTGTGATCCAACTTCTCTGAGAGATAGGCTGTGGGTCAGGAAATATTTCCCAGAGCCTGGGTTAGTAACCCCAGTCCAGTCCCCTGCTTTTCATGAATATACAATTTGAAAGACTTCTGTAAATTGGGCAGTCCCAGTGCAGGAGCCAAAACTAGCTTTTCCTTCAAGGTATCAAATGCTACCTGACACCCTCCTGTCTGTTTGAAGGGTTCAGGGTCCAGGTCTTTCAAGCAGTTGTACAGCGGTTTTGCTCGAAGTCCAAAAGTTGGAGTCCAAATTCAGCAGAGCCCTGTAATTCCTAAGAACCCATGAAGCTGCCTGCAGTTCTCTGGGGTTTTCAGTGTAGCAGTGGCTTGCCTTCTATCAAGCTCCTAGTACCTTGTTTCAATTGAAATCCCAGGTGTGCCACTTTCTTTTTGGAAACCTAGGTCTTAAGAGGTGACATAGCCCCGTTTTGCCAAATCATGGGGTTGTGCCAACAGTCCTTGTAGGTGCTGCTAGCTAACAATATGTGATCTACCTCTTGTAAAAGAACTCCCGATTTCAGTTGAATATTCAGGGAGTTCTTCAATCCTTACAGCTGCACGGCCCAGCAGCATTGGAGCACGGCTGTAGTTTCGGGCTCTGCCATTCACAGGCAAATAGCAGCTGAACCTGTTCATCTATTGGGATGCAGACAAAGGCATCCTTTAAGTCTAGGACTGAAAACCATTCGCTATCCCCAGGCACCATGGTCAACAGAGCGTAGGGATTGGGTACTATAGGATGAATGTCCTGGACAATGTCATTTATGGCCCTAAGATCCTATAAAAACCAGTATTCATCAAAGAGACTGTTTGATAAAATGGGAGTGTTGTAGGGTGACTGGCATGGCTGAATTAGTCCCGATTTTAAAAACTTTTGCAACACTGGCTGGGTCCCCTCTAAAACCTCCTTCTTAAGGGGGTACTGCTTTTGTGGGACCTGTGCCCCTTCTTTTAGATCAACTTTTATGGGCTACATGTTAACTGCTTTACCTAGGGCTCCATCAGCTCAAACACTCTGGTCAACCTGCTCAACGATCTCAGATGGGAAGAGGTCACCTCCAGGACCTTCCAGACAGGTCAGGAACACCCGTAGCTGGAGGGAATCTTCCAGTGGGACTTCCACCCATAATTGCTGCTTCTCAGGAGAAAAAGGTGCATGCAGTTTACAAAGTGAATCTCAGCCCAGCAGTGGAATATGGCAACCTGGAATGTAGAGAAAAATATGCGTAAGCTTTTGATCCCCAAGCCGGCATTCCAGAGGTTGCAGGAATGCCTGTTTCTGTAACTGTCCAGTCACTCTAGTAACCATTACTGCAACCGCACTTTTCTTCGTTAATTTTGTGTTTAACACTGAGTATCTAGCTCCCATATCTATGAGGAAATCAATTGGCGTATTCCTCACAGCCAGCTGTGCCCAGGGCTCCCGTGGGGAAATACTAATAGCGTGGGAGATACCCAGTGGGGCCCCGGGTCTCCTCATTCATCATCAGACTCCCCTTTCGCTTTCAGCATTTCTCAGCGGGCTTCTCATTTCTGTTTTCCCTTTTGAATTTCGGGCACTCATTCCTCCAGTGGCCCTCCTCCTTGCAGTGGGCACGTTGGTTGATACCTATTGGGCCTCTCCTCCCTTTAGGTCCTGCTTCATCCTTTGGCCTGCCCAGCCTGCCTCTAAAAACACTGTGGCCTGTTTTGTCTTCCTTTCTTCCCAGGCATATAAACTTTAAATGCTACATCCACGCACTGAGAGGGACTCATTCCCAACGTCCAGCCTATACACTGGGGTTTCTTTCTGATATCTGGAGCACTTTACCCAGTAAAAGTCATGCTCATCATCTCTGTACATCATTCTCTGGTGCCTGTGGATCAGCATCAGTGTGCTTCCTATAGGCCTGATAGATCCTCTCTAAAAATTCAGAAGGATCCTCATTTGGCTTTTGCTGAAGGGCCTGTGTCATATTCAGGCTCTTTTGCTTGGGCACCCCCTTCTTAAGCCCTTCCAGTATATACTTGCCGTCATGTTTCGGGAAGGCCAGGCCCCCACCATGTGGGTTCCAGTTAGGCTCTGTCAAGGGAATTGCCTCAGCTGGGTTGAGAGTCCCATTGAGATCCTTTTGTTGGAGACGTTGGGCCTCTTCATTAGCCCTGTTTGTAACCAGCCATCTCTCATCCACAGTTAACAAGATATTTAGGAGGGCCTGTACACCTGCCCAGTGTGGATGGTGAGTGGCAAAACTGGAGGCAGTAAGATGTGCCATTGTCTGAGGATCACCCCTGTGTGGGGGATTAGAATTCTTCCAAATCAGCAAGTCTGACGTGGAGAACGGGGGATGGGCCCAGTAGCGGCCGGCAGACCGGACTGCCTGATTTACTCCACCTGTAGGATGTTACCGCAAAGGGAATTGGCTTGCTCTGAACTGGGAGGCTCCCTGGTCTAATTGGGTGCCCTGGCAGGTCTTTGGTGGGGACACCTCTCCCTTGATATACAGGGGTGGAGCCATTGGCTCTGTGATCTTGACTTCAGGGGCAGCTCGTGAAAGGGGCGGTGGCAAGGAAGCTCCCCATGCCACCAATCCTCGGTCCGCTGGGTTCAGAACATTGATAAGGCTTATCGCTTCATTCTTTCTTTATTCCTGTGTTTTACCGTCAGGGAGAGGTTTCGAGGCCACTTCCCTTCTCTGTACCATCAAGAGATTCTCTGACCTTGACAAAACCCTATTATACAATGACTTAAATACATTGACATAATGGGTGTCATCCCATTTGTCCAACTGTTGGCAATACTGTTTCTATTGCATAATGATACAGTAACTCAGGGAACCATACATGGGCCACCTTTCCCCACAATCCAAACCATACGTAGGCCAAACAGTATCACAGTAATAAACCCATACCTCATTGGACTTTGGATAATAGCAGCACATACTCCAGTCCTCCAAAATTCTACCCAGTGGGCTCCCCCTAGGGGCCAGCATAGAACAGCCCCTATTGGCCGAGACATGCAGGCCCAAAACCATGACCAAAAGAATGCCGGCAGACTGGCAACATATACGCAGAACCTGAACCTACAACTCCATTATTCCAAGCAGTGCTCACAAGCAAATTTTCTACCAAACAATGACGCTTCTTAGAGCCTGTCCCCACTTCCCGGACCTGCTTTCTTTCCACTTGCCAGGCGTGTTTAGGCAGCCAGTACCCTCAAGAGGTGTGCAGAGAAATTCTCAGAGACTGGAAACTCCATAGTCCCACTCTCCCACTCCCGAGGGGGTCGACCTGCTACAGGCAATTATCAGTGTCCCTTCATGGTCACCATTGCTGTTACAGACCCCCAACAATGTTGTTTTGGAACAGTGGTGGGGTTCAATTGCCTGCCACCAAGAAGCCTGACTCAATGCAAGAGTTTCTTGAAAAAGGAAAGGGGTTTATTTAAAAGTTATACAGATTTAGAAGAATTGCAGATTTCTGCCGTTTAGTCCCACTCCCTTTTAAAACCACCCGAAAACACATAGTCCTGTCTCCCTCTGCCAAACCAGACCAGTTTCAGAACATGCCAGTCAGAGTTACCGTCTTTCAGAGAAGCAGAAGACTGCAGATCAGCATTCCCAGTCCCAGTCCAGCTTCAAGCATCCCTCACGAATCCAGGTGGCTGGGTGGGTCCTCCATGGAGCCCTGCCAGCTGTGCCACCGTCTTCTCCAGGCACACTCAAATCCGGGTGGCTGGGAAGGTCCCCCCACAGCTGCACTGCCAGCTCCAGCGACTCACTAGACTGACTTTCAGACCTCTCTCTCACTCCAGACCACGTTGCTCTTTTTTTTCTCTTTCAACCCGACTTCATTTAAATACTCAGCCCAGAATTACATGCATGATCTCATACCTGGCCCCTCCTATGATGTGTTAGTGTCCTCCATTTTTGCCGGTTCCCCGTATCTTTCTTTTGGCTGCCATCTTTAGTCAGGGCAAAACGTCCCAGTGATGCATGGACATCCAGGGTGGGCATCTGCCCCCCTACCTCTCACACAGGTGCTATATAAGCCCTCCCCTCCCTGCCTGTGTCACAAGCCCCTGAACATTCTCAGTCACATACACAGTTGGCCCTGAGCGGCAGCCCTCTTCCAGGGAAGACACAGCTATTAACTTGCCCTTGTTATGCAATGTATTTTAAATGACATTATCATCCACTCCCCCTTCCCCCAATCAAGGACTGTAGGGGATACGCTCTGCATCCCATTACATGTATACATGTGTTTGTATATTATACTTTCAAACCCTGTTAAGGCAAAAAGTAACGCCTCAGGATCTCTCTAGAGTAAAAGGCACTTAAAGGATGTAACAACCAAATGTGTAGAACCTTATTTGGCTGCTGATTAGAATAAGTCAAATGAAAAAGTTTTTTTAAGAAAATTGGGTAAATTAGAATATGGACTGAGTAGGAGATGATACCTAAGAACTGTTGTTAATGGTATCATGAATATATAAGAAAATGTTGGGGTTTTTGTAGGAATCCATACTAAGAATGTAGGGGTGTAATAGTATGGTATTTGGGAGTCAGTAAAATAAAGCAAAAAAGAAAGAAAAGAATGGAGGGAGCAAGTATGGCAAAAATGGTAATTGTTGAATTTGGGTGGTATTAGGAATTCATTATAATATTTTATTTTTGTGTATGTTTGAAAATTTTTATAACAAAATTTTAAAATGTAAGTTTAAGTCGCAATACCTGAACACTGTCCTGGGAAGTCAACCCCTCTGGGCTCCTGTGTGTTACCTGTTTTTCTCTTTCTGTGATTGCTGTGAACCTCTCCTTTCATATGAATGTGTATGTGAAGAATTTAACTTTGCCCCAAAAGATTTCTGGTCTTTGCCCTTGGCTTCTGGGCAAAGTCTCCTTAGATTACCTAATATCTAAACCTAGAATACCTAATATCTAAGCCCTTGAAATGCCATGCCTGATAGGAGCATCTTTTTTGCCTGCAGAATCTTAACAGTGTGACTGAGAGTGGCACTGGCCACAGGGTAGTTGCAATGTGCCTTAGGGTGGGGCTTTATTTACATATTTAACACAGTGGCACTCAAAATGAAAACTCTGAACACTGAAGCTTGCATGAGCTTTCCTGGTGGATGATACTTCATGTGTATTGTCACATCTATCCTGGGAAAGGTACACTGTCCTGCCCCACAGGGATCGGAGGCGGGGTGTACATCCCCAGACTTCACCTTGTGCATCCCCTCCCTTGCTGTTGTTAAACTGCATTCTTTCCTGGCAGTAAACTGTGAGTTCTGTGAGTTATTCTAGCAGATTACTGAAACAGGGTGATACCACAAGCCCCCAAACCTTGCACTTGGCATTAGAAGTAGAAGTCTCGGGGACTTTGTTGCCTCTTAATTTCTCAGGTGGTTAACTCTTGCAGAGTCACTTTTATCTCTTTGTCTTTGGTAAGTCTTAACTTCGTTTACTGCCTTTGTTTTTCAAAGCTCTTCTTTTCTCTTTTAGCTGATTATATTATAAAATTTAACATTTTTTAAAAGATTTTTTTAAACTTATTTTTTTTTTAGAGAGGGGAAGGGAAGGAGAGAGGGAGAGAAACATTAATGTGTGGTTGCACCTCACATACCCCCTTTTGGGGACCTGGCCTGCAACCCAGTCAGGTGCCCCATACTAGGAATCGAACTGGCAACCCTTTGGTTCCCAGGCCTGTGCTCAATCCACTGAGCCACACCAGCTAAGGCTAAAATTTAACATTTGTAAATGTAGTTATTATGTGGCATTTTAAATTGCCAATTCTCAGAAGTGGTTAATTAGGATATTTTATTCATCTCAAAACACTCATTTCACCTACTCTCAAACAAGTAAAGTCTAATGGTTTTTGCTTTCTACCCACATGTCCTTTTGTTCAGTTTTCTAAGGGCCAGTGGTTCTGACAGCCTCACTCTGCTCCCTCAGCTACAACTCTGTTGCTCAGTTACCAGAAATCCAGCACTGAATTAGTGGTAGTTTTTTGTACTTTTGAATGGGCTTTCAGAATATACTGTGGGTTTCTAAATGTTTGTTGGCTAATTACCTTTGAAGATTGTTTGCTTGAATATTTTGATGGTATGTGAAAATGTGATCATTGATTTAAAAGTAATGAACGGTTAGAATTTTTGAAAAGTGCTTTCCCACAGCCTTTTACAGTATTTTCATATGTAGGCAGTTATAACTTATTTTAGGGACTCATAGCCAATGGAACATTTTGTCTCTCCAGTCTTTTTTCTGTTGTTTTGTACCTTTTTAGCAACAGCATCAAATGAAGCAAGTGGAAAGCTCAGATCAATTTATGAACCTTGTGAAAGTATTTGGTAGGCAAGGCACATTCATCCTAGTTGTGTGTTTTATGGATATTAAAATTTAAGGTTCCAATTTGCATGGACAATTGTCTAATAATTGTCCCTCTCTTTTCCACAGGCCACTGAAGGACCTTGTAATATGCCCAAACCAGGTGTGTTTGACTTTATTAATAAGACCAAATGGGATGCATGGAATGCTCTTGGCAGTCTGCCCAAGGTAAATTTATTTGGTACTTTTATTTTACTTCCTGTACTCCTAAAGGAAGTTGGGTATTTCTCATTATCAACCCATTATAGATGGAGCCTTCAAGATCTTCATGTAACTCTATTAAATCAGAGCCTCTCACTTTCTTCACTGCAAGGTGCTATTTATTAGTATAGTAAGTTTCTCAAAATGCTTATTCATTGCCCATGGGCTTAAGATACTTGTCTCTTCTCTTCAGGAAACTGCCAGGCAGAGCTATGTGGATTTGGTGTCCAGTTTGAGTTCTTCGCCTGTGCCCTCTAGCATAGTGAAGCCTGGAACAGACAGGAAACAACAGGAATATGAAAACCTGGTGGTGACCTCTGAAGATGGCATCACAAAGATCATGTTGAACCGGCCCACCAAAAAGAATGCAATCAACACTCAGGTGCCATTACCTTCCCTGGGGGTTCTTCTTTCTTTTTTTCCTTCTTCTGTTGCCCTCAGAAACTAGCGTTTCAGCGTCATTCCTATTTTTGTGATAGCTCGTTCGATTTGTGCAGGAAGATTAGCAATTGTGGCTACTTCTTTATACAGCAGAGCTAGGCCTTCATTATTTAGAATTTGTGAGCTTCAGGTAGGTTCTACATGCCCAAAAGGAACTACAATTTTCCCAAAGACAGAAGCACAGGTAAACTAATATAAACGAAACCTATATTAATATAAGAGAATGTGCGTAGAGGTTCTCTAAGGTTGGTGTGGACTGTCCCCAGAAGTATCTTCGTGCCACTTAGACTTGAGAGTGAATACTGTTCTACCTGCATGGAGCTTTATTTCTTATAAACAGAAGGAGAAGGGAGAGAAGGACTTCATCTGAGATAGATCATAACCCGTCTCTGCTTGAAATGTGCTACTTCACAAGAGCAACTTTAGTTTCTGAATCTGTCGTTGAACAAGAATGATAATAAAAATAAGCACTTTATTTCTTTCACCTTGAAAAAAATTTTAGGGAGTTAATAGGATGTTTGGTGCTGAACTGGGAATAAAATTTGAGAGGGCTATAACCACTTTCATTGGGTTTATCATCTACATCATAGTAAAAAGAGCATACTAACTTAATAGCCTTAAATGCGAATCTTATGAAGTTGGATATGCCATTCAATTAATAAAACATTTGGTTCTCAAAACTGTTTTTCCCTTTATCCTGAATCATTTCTATATTATCACGGTAATAAGAGTACCAGCTACTCTTCACAGAGCCTAGCATTTGTCAGCCCTTTTCACGCAGACTGTTTGTTAGGTTCCCACAAGGAGCCTACTGTTATTATTTAACAATAAAATAATTACATTAAGTGGTAACTGGTTCAAATTCACAGGACTAATGTGCCAGAAAACCTGACTTGAAACTCCGATGTATCCATCTCCTAATCCTGGCTCTTGCCAGTTACTCTGTTGTGCTGTGTCATCATATCTATAATGATACTGAAATAACTTCCTAATTCCCCCCTCGATGGAAATGATTTTACCTTTATTCATATATTTGGAAAAGTTTATCATTTTTTTCTCAGTGCCTTTATATCTGTAAATATCAGCCCTCCTCCTCATTCTCTGCCACATTGGAGTCTTATCTAAGGTAGAAGCTGCACCTGTTATAAATGCATTAAAAGCTATAACAACTACACATCCAAAATTTTCAGAAATGTTGCTGATTTAAAATATTGGGCCTATTGTCCTTCACTGTCCTTACAGTGTCTTAGAAATCCCAGCCTTTTAATACTCATTAACATTTCCTAGACTGCCTGGGATACTTGTGTTCTTTTTTGAGGTTGCAGTTGAAAAACTGCTTTGAGGAAATCTTACTCTGACCACCTCCCATCTTCCTACCCTATATAAGTATCAGCACCGTCTCCGAGCCTCCTGCTACTTTGTACTTGCCATCCATTTAGAGCTATCCCCTCTATTAATTCCAAAGGCTCAAGGATTGTGTCATATTTGTTCACTTTTGGAAAAAAGTGGAGCCCTGGCCATGTGGCTTAGTGAGTTGGAGGGTTCTGAAGCAACCGCTTGATATTTCTCTCTTTTCTCCTCTGTCTAAAATCAACAAGCATATCCTCAGGTGAAGATTTAAAAAAAATAAAAATAAAAGTGGATATATTCCCCCAGCATCTATTATAGCACTTGGTACATAATACAAGTAATTGTAAAAGGAGTGAAAATTCTTTCAAATATATTAGGCTGGCTTTTTGATCATTTAAATACAACCAACATAAACATTTGGCACTTTGCAGAGAACAGGCTTACAGACTGACATTTAGGGAATCTACTGGATGATGGTTATCATTTTCAGGGTTTCTTTTCCTATTCTCCCCGCTTTCATGCAGACGTATCAAGAAATCATTCTTGCACTTAAAGCTGCAAGCAAGGATGACTCAACCATAACTGTTTTAACAGGTAAGACATTTTCTTAGATTTTTTTTTTAAGCAGAAGAAAATCAAAGTTAATATCTGTGCATGGGAAATCCACATAGACGTAAGAAATCCATGAAAATTTCAAAGACAGTGAGGCAACATTGGGTAAAGAACACATTTTCGACAAAGGAGAAAAAGAGGCTAATGGAGTATTAGATTTCAGAAGTGAGGATGGGTTGATTTACAAATAGTTGAAGAAGAGCAGAGCCTTTCCTAGATTTCTTAATTAAATTTCCGTTTTGAGGGATTTCCTGTTAGATAAGAAATTGAGTTTTTGAGCTCTAAGATCTTTTCCAGTACTTAGATACTCTGTTTCCTAAATATATGAATAATTTAATAGACACAAAATTGATATCTGTAAAAAGTAGATACATATTGGTAAGAAAAGTATTATTGGTACTAAAATTAGGTACTTACAAAAGGGAAAGGTCTTATGCAGGAAAGATAATCTTTGCAGTATTATTTATAGTTGTGGAAATGTGAAAACATTCTAAATTATGTTGCCAAATAGAAAAATAGAGCAAATTACAGAACATCCACTACTGTACATTAGACAAGCATTAAAAAGTATAATTGTATAAAATTATATTTGTTATACAATTGTATAAAATTGTAAAATTATACTTTTATACAATTGTATAAAAGACCAACAATATAGAAAATGTTTAAGATATAATAAAAAATATTAGAAATTATATCAGTGCTGCGATTATAACTGGAAAATATGATGGTCGCCTGTGGACCTGGATGGATGAGAATAAGGCAAATGAAAGTCTGGATTTGGAAGGGGCACCGTGGGTAGTGGGGACTCGCATCACCTTGAGGTTACATCCTGGATTCACACCTCACTACCTGAGGGTGACCTCTTCCGAACTGAGAAGGCAGTGTTTTGTTAACCCCACTGAATGGCAGAGATGATGACACAAGATAGTGCCGGTTAAAGGGCATGGCACACAACGGAAACTTGTTAGAAGTTGACGTGGCAGAAGCAGGAGTGATTTTTATTTTCTTTTCATTACCATTAAAACTTGTAAAGTGAGTATTACCTAGAGGTATCAGATAGCTTTTATTAAAAAGCACAGGGGAAGAGAGAGAAATCTAATAGCTGATTCTAGGGGAGGAATGAAAGGGAAGGGTTGAAGATGGCCCTTGTGATTCATGGGAATGCCCAGGTTCATTAGGAGAGTGAAGATGAGAAATGTGGTAGTCTAGAAGTAGCATTTGTTTGATATAGGAGAAGAATGTTTTATATTTTTAAAATTAACTATTTTTAATACAAGTATAATATAGGCACATGGTTTTTAAAAAACCAAAGAATATGAAAAGTACATGACAAAACTAAATCTCACTCTCGTTGGAACCCCAGTCCTGCTACCTAGAAATATTCAGTTTTCCTCGATGCCTTATAGAAAGTGTCTGTGTATGTACTGTCCAAGCGTGTATGTTAGTTTTCCTCCACTTTTTTTAAAAAGAAAAGAAAGCATACAATGCACGCATATTTTACCCACCTTCCTTTCTTAACATTTCCTGAAAACCTGTTCCATCAGTACATACACTTCTAAGTTTTTCTCTTCAGGACTACAAAGTATTCAATTTTTTGGATTTTATAATTGATTTCATCATTCCTCTATTGAGGAACATGTAGATCATACTTAGTGTCTTGCTATTAAAATGGTGTTGCAGCCTTGGCCAGTGTGGTTCAGTTGGCTTTAGCAACATCCTATAATCCAGCAGTCCCCAACCTTTTTGTCACCAGGGACCGGTTTCCTGGAAGACAATTTTTCCACAGAATGGGGGGTGGGGGTGGTATGGTTGCGGGATGAGTCAAGTGCATTACATTCAAGCTCACCTCCTGCTGTGTGGCCCTGTTCTAACAGGCCCAGACCAGTACCAGTCCATGGCCCAGAGTTTGGGGACCCCTGCTGTAATCAAAAGGTTGTGAGTTTGAGCCTTGGTCTGGTGGTGTATTGGAAGGAACAAAATGATGTTTCTCTCTTGCATTAGTGTTTCTCACCCTCCCCTTCTCTCCCTCTAAAAGCAGTGAAAAATGTCCTTGGATGAAGAAAAAATAAAATAAAATAAAAATGTGTTGCAGTGAATAAACTTGGATGTATGTCTTTCAACTAACATGCAAAATATCTATAGCAATATATCTATATTGCTAAATTTTACCTTTAGTATTGCTAAAAGTTAAATTCCTGACTTTAATAACAATGATAATGATTTTTAATATTTATATCCCAATAATACTTTCTGTTTGCCTGTCACTCTAAGCACTTTAATTCTCTTTAAAGTTTTTTTAAATTCTTAATTTTTCTAAGCTTTCTCGCAACAACCTTATGAGAGTAGGCCCTATTATTACTCTAACTTATAGGTGAGAAAATTGAAAGATTAAGTTTTGATAAATAGTGCTTTACTAGTTATTTTTACTTCTGGTTTCTATTTCCTCTTTGATCTAAGCATTACATAATAATAATTCTTTTAATTTCTAGAAAGTTCCCATTTCTGTTGTTAATTCCTAACTTTATTCATTATAATCAGTGATTATCAGTTTTACGAATTTTGTTTTTTTAGAATCTATTAAAATTTTGTGTATATTGCAATCAGTTGAAATCTCTATCTTGATAAAGTAGAAAATGGCTAATTTTTTTGCTCATGCAGGAGAACTTCAAAAGTAAGTTCTGTGCTCTTTTATATATGTGATAATGTACAGTATAATAAATTATGTGAAAAATTTTTTTAAATAAGTTATTCTTTACTTTTAAGACATAGAGTTTACAATATGTCAGTTGAACTTACCTTTCTAATTTATATTATTTAGATTCCCCAAATTCTATTATTCTTCTAATGACTCTGTCTTGGATTGAAAAAAGTAAATTAGAAGCATCTGTTATTGTTGTGTTTCTGTCAGTTTCTCCTTTGTGTCCAAAAAAGAAAAAAAAACGTTTTTTGCTTTAAAGCAAGTTTTTATCTTAATGATAGTAAAAGATTTATGGTTAGGTCATCACTGTGGAGTTTATTCTTTATTACCGAATGGCCATCTAGCTCATTTAATGCTTTTTGCATTGACACCAACCTTGTCAAATATTAATACCATAAGACCTGCTTCATTACTCTTTGCTCTCCTCTGCAAACCTTTACCAATCTTTTAACTTCATGCTTTTCTGAATTATTTTTTTATTGGCTGTGTTTCATGCAGTGTATTTTGGATTTCCTTCTTTGATCCAGTCTGAGTTTTTCTTGTAAAGGTACATTTATCTGTTTAGATTTGTGTCTGTGACAAATGTTAGGTTTTAGTTCTCGCATCTTACAGCTTTCTATTTGTAATGCTCCCTTTGATTGTTATTTTTTATTTCATAGCCTGTGTTTCTCTTGTTTTGCTTTGTGTTTTATTTCTCATAGTTTGGAAGTTTTTTACTGCTTTTAGCAATTCCTTTTATGGCTCTATGTGGTACACATCAACATCTCTATCTTGCATTATTCCATTTGGACAGTATCTGTTGGCTGTCTCTATGAAGGGCAAGGAAGTGAACATGAATTCCCTGACATCCCTAAACCTCTCTTCCAAGTGTATAGTTTGTTAAGTAGAGCCCCATTATTTCCTGGCATTGCATGTTGCTGGGGAGAAGTTTGAGGCCACTATCACTTTTGTTTTTAGTCCTTTAAGATCACTTTCTTCTGTACATGACCATGGGATCCTTTCCCATTTTTTTATCATTTTTTCCTAGGCAATGCACATCCTTTTTAAACTGACAGTTAAAGCCTTGCTTTAAGTTTTCTTTGATAATATCTCTGAATATCTCTGTTTCAATTGACCTGTTCTCTCTGAAAGAAATTTTAGTTATGGAAAAGAAATGTTGAGTCTGCTGGGTCTGTTACCTGTTATTTCCTCTGAATTCTTAACTCTGTTGTCTTCCACTTGTTTTGTTCAGTTGTCTCAATCCTGTACTCCAGTACCCTAATTGCATTTTTAGCAATATCCCTTCTCTTTTTACTGCTTCCAGTGGCACCATTTTTTAATGGTTATGGTTTTCTCTTTTATTTTTTTCTAAACTCTCAGGCACCTTTTCATTTCTTTCTGTTGTTCATCACTTCTATTTCAAATCCACAGAACAGCTCAACTCCCAATGTTTTGTATGTATAGGGAGGATCATCATAAAATTTTGGGGGAAAGGATTTATTGCTCATAAAATTATTGAAAGTGCTGTTTATGACACTAGTTGCTCCTGGTGGAAACAGGAAAAAAAATTGAGGAACAAATTTATTATGTAATAATGCAATGAAAATCAAATATAGCTCTTTGCTTCTCAGTACCCCACATACAACTGTGTAAAGCCCTACTACAAAAAAAATAAATAAATAAATAAGTCCATTCTTTAAATCTTTTCTTTGAAACTCACCCTTGAGCCCATTCCAGTATAATCTGCATTTTTTGCTTTGGTCTCCCCTGACATTTGTATAATTATATCTGTGGACATTTTTCGGGCTTTATCCGACTTTCCATCCTTCATAAGCTCTGTCTTCCCTAGGCTCCAGTGGCGCAGCCTGCCCCTAGTTTTCCTCCTGTCCCTGGTTTCACTCTCTCATCTCCTTCACCAGTTCACCTTCTATGCGGCCATCAAATGGGAGAGTTCCTGCAAGTTGAACCCTAGGCAGTCTTCATACTCCGTGTCCTCCCCGGACCCGTTCATGCCCACACTTCAAAAAAAGTCTTATATATGTGCCAGTGATTCCCATGTTGGTACACTTCAGGACACTCCACAGGGCCCCAGACTTGTATACCGACCTGGTACTTCCTAATGGGTGTTACCTCCCACATCTCTCTACCTGGACCTTTTTCAGTTTTCCAAGTCACAGTAGTGGCTCCACATCTATGCTGTTACGTAGATCAGAATCCTAACATTCATTATTGACAGATGGCCCTTCCTCACCTCCTGTGTCCAGTCTAATCTCATTTCACTTTATCAGTATCTCTGAGATCAGTCCTTTTTTTTCTGCCTTCTCTGCACTAGCACAAGCCACCAGGGACTCAGGTCCAAACTGGTGAGTCCCTGTCTAGCCTCTCTGATCCTCTTGTGCCCTCCTCCTGTGCCCAGTGCAATCTCCACTACATTCAAAACTCTTTAAGTGGTACCAAGGCAATTCAATGGAGAAAGAAAATCTTTTAACAAATGGTGCCAGAACAACTAAGTTTCCATATGGGGAAAAATGAACTTCAATCCCATCTTACACCCTGTACAAAAATTAATTTAAAAGTTATCTAAACATAAAACACAGAAACATAAAGCTTCTAGAACGGAACAAAATCTCGTGACCTTGGTATAGGCAGAGATTTCTTGGACAGGACAGAAAAAGCATTAACCATAAAAGAAACAATTTATAAATTAGACTATCAAAATTTAAAATGTCTGCTTATCAAAAAACAATAGTAATAAAATGAATATAAATCCACAGGCTGGGTGGAAAAATATTTGCTATACATAAATCTGATTAAGGACTAATATTCAGAATAGATAAAGAATTCCTGCAAATTAATAAGATGAACCACCAGATTTAAAAACTGAAGACACTTCATTAAAAAAATGAAAAGGTGCTCAATATCATTAGTCATCAAAGAAATGCACATTAAAATTACAGTGTACTATGTCACCCACTAGAATGGCTAAAACCAAAAAACAAGCAACACCAGGTACTGGTGATGCTGTGGGGCATCTGGAGCCCTTGGACGTCCCTAGTGTGAGAATACTGTGGAGTGTTAGCAACTCGTTGGGCTTACACGTCAGCTCAGTGACGCACTGATCCACATCTGGGTAGTCAGTGAAGGTAAATTAAGGATATGTGTATAAAAAAAAATTTGTACAAGAACAGTCATGGCACCCTACTTCACGGTGGCCAAAAACTGGAAACAATAAAATGTCCATGAAGCAGGATAAATGAACATGGTGGCGACTATTCATATAATGGAATGCTACTCAGCAATAAAAGGGAATGGATAAACTGATACACAGAAGAACATGGTAAATCTTTAAAATATGGTTGAGCAAAGAAGGAACACACAAAACAGTACATATTGTATGATTTTACCTAAATGAGTTCTATATAGACGAAACTATTGGTGATTGAAACCAGAGAGCCTCAGGACGGGATGAGGTGATATTGTCTGGGAAAGAGCTTAAGGGAACTTTTTCTGGGATGATGGAAATGTTCTATATCTTGTTTTGCACTGCGATCACACAGGTATTTACAATTATCAGAAATCATTGAACCTCTTCTTTAAAACTGGTCATTTTATTGCATGTAAATTGTACTTTAAAACAAATAAAAAGAAACCACCATTAATGGCTCTTCGAATGAAGGAGTTACAATGACTTGCACACCATATCCTGCGTATCCTCATCCTACACCAGCTTCTGCCCCTGGCACCTTTTGCCCTGGCATGATGGCACTGCTTTGAACCCATCATAAACACCAGGGCTACCCCCTCCACAGAAACTTGGCATGTGCTGTTCCCTCTGCGTGAATAGTCTTACCACAACTTTCCTTCCAGCTAACCTTGCCTGTCCTTCAGATCTAAGTTTCTTGCTTAGAAAAGCCCCTTCCCTAAACTCCCCAATTAGACCAAACCCCGTGACATACAGACACATCATCATGTACCTCTCCTTTGTCTCATGGTTGCATTGCTTACATTTATTAGTGTGTTTTGAAATCAATGTCTGTTTTACCAGAGCTGGTTCACCAGTATGTCTCCAGTGCTTGGCATACAGCCTGGTACATAGTAGATGCTCAGTAATTACAGAATGAACAAATGGTGAGTTTGTAATTTTAATTACAGGAAATGGTGACTATTTCTGTAGTGGGAATGATATTACTAACTTCGCTGATATTCCCCCTGGCGGAGTAGAGGAGAAAGCTAAAAATGGTGCCATTTTGCTGAGGTAAGAGTACCATTTGTCTGATCCTAGAGGGCTCATCTGTATTCATCAAACTGGTATTTAGTTGAGAAAAGGTAAAATAAACATTTCTTATGTCATTGTAATTAATTTTGACTGTGAACATGCATATTTCTCCAGACTGCCTCTATCAATAGATAGGCATTCATTCTATCACTTTAACTTCTGTTACCTGTTCATCCTGCTGTTCTACATGAGATTTGATTGGAAACCATAAAAGTAAACTATAGTAAATGAAGTAAATAAAATTTTCTCATATTGATGCAGAGGAATTTAGCAAATTACCATCCAGCCAGAGGAATGCATGACTTTCATGATTACTGGTAATAGAAGACTTTGAAGTAGTCTCAAAAAACATGTAAGAGCCTTGGCTGGCGTAGCTCAATGGATTGAGTGTCAGCCTGCGAACCAAGGTGATCGCCGGTTCGATTCCCCAGTCAGAGCACATGCCTGGGTTGCAGGCCAGGTCCCCAGTAGAAGGCGCGTGAGAGGCAACCACACATTGATGCTTCTCTCCCTCTTCCTCCCTTCCCCTGTCTAAAAATAAAATAAATAAAATCTTAAAAAAAAAAAACCCAGAAGATTTGAGGCTTCTCCCTTCCTGTTTTGTTTATCACTGCTGAGTCTCTAATTCTCTCTGAGTTTTAATATTGCAGTGTATGCTCAGTTAGCCATCTTAATCTGTAAGGCTACAGCTGGTTGACAGTCCTGACCTAACTGCCCAGAATACAAGATTTGAGCCAAAGTCGAATCACGGGACTCACCGTGAGCCTCCATCAGGTGCCATTCAGACAGATGTCCTGGATGAATTGGCTGTGGCAAGACAGGGAGGCACTGCAGGGTGGTACAGAAATACTCAGCCTGGCCAGAAAAATTTGTTATTTCAGAGCCCTACTGTCTTGCCTATACTTCAGTAATGCTACTTTGGAACATTTAAACATGCTTTTGTATTTCTATTTTTGTAGGGATTTTGTAGACAGTTTTATAGATTTTCCTAAGCCACTGGTTGCAGTGGTAAATGGTCCAGCTGTGGGAATCTCTGTCACCATCCTCGGGCTCTTCGATGCTGTGTATGCCACTGACAGGGTAAGTTACTTCTCAGAAACTTATTAATGCAAGTAAAAATGATATCCTTTGCATTCTCCTTTATTGTTGCTTGTTATAAACAGGTTACATATTGTTTTTGGTTGAATGGACTAAACTTAAATTTTTCCCAAAGAATTAGTCTAATTTGACTCATTTTATTTTGAATTTTTATGTTGAATTTTGCTAAACATTGATATTTTTGTGAGTGTTGTCTCAACTCTTTTGTTTCTATATTTTAAAAATTACGCAACGGTGATTTAATTTTCATATTACTGTAAAATAGTCTGGAGACCTTGAAAGCTTGTTGGGGGAGGGGAGAGTAGCATCTTTGCAATTTATGCAAGTGGATTATTTGCTACTTTTTTTCCTAAGTAAATGAATTCTAGAATTTAGAATTTTAGAATACGAAGGTGACTTTTGAGCATTATCTACTCTCATTCCCTCCTTTGCAGATAAGGAAACTGAAGCTCAGAGAAGTTACTTGCCCAAAACACAATTCAGTCTTGTATTCACCATTGAATTACATAGATTTTAATTCCTGTTCTTATTTCCGTAGCAATATATGTCACAGAAAAAAATAAAATTTTGAAAAATATGGAAAAGTACAGAGAAAAAAGTTAAAAATCACTTCTTATCTTACCACCCAGAGATAATCAGTGCTAATATTTGAGTTATTTTTTTTAAATTTTTAAAATACATTTATTGATTTTAAAGAGAGAGGAAGGGAGAAACACTGGTGTGAGAGAGAAACATCAAGTGGTCGCCTCCCATACACACCCCAACCAGGGATCAAACCGACAACCTAGGGATGTGTAGATTAATGCTAAGAGATTTGGCCCAAAGTAAAATATCTAACAAATACGACTACTGCTAAGAATTCACCCAACTGAATTAAAACAGGTTTTAATTTTAAATTAGGGAAAGGCACAGAAGAAAGAACCAGTAGAAAGAAATTCTTTTTATAGGATTTATCATTATTAGCTTTGTGAAAAAATACCATATTAAACGTGGGTTAACATTTAACCCTTATAACCAAATTATTCTTTATTATGGGTAATAGTGAAGTCCTATTAGTCTTTCTGGCATCAGAGGGTACCTTAATTCTATGTTAATTAAAAATTTAGAATCATAAAAATAATATTTGAGTAGCCCCTCTGTAATAGGCACTCTGTTGATGCAGAGTGTAATATTGTAATAGTCACTGAATGCCCACAGCAGTCCTGTGAGATAGGTACTCATCCCCAGTTCACAGATGAGGACACTGGACAAAGAGGTTAAGAAACTCCCAGAGTCACAAAATAAGCATTCTGACACCAGAGCATCAGACTAAACCCTTAGCTACATCTACTGCTCCATTTCTACAGATAAGCTAAATGCTTACTTACATTATGCTTATAAGTTAAATGCTACTTATCATCTGCTTTGTATGTACCTGTTTGTGGTTTTCTTTTTTCAGTTTACTGCTATGTTCCTTAGGCTCTGACTTCTCAGTTTATTTTCCTGAATAAGCTTTCTTCTAGGGAAGGGGGGAGAGAAGACATTGGTAACTTTTTATTTTATATTTTTATTATTTTGATATGCTTGCATACATTATATAGTTACATCTTTTAACAATATTCATTAAAATAAAAACAACATATAATTATGGGAAATATTATGTAAAATATTCTGTTTACATACTGTATTCAAGAAACAGAAATATTTCTGAAATATTTAAAAAATGAAAAAAATACTATTTTAAATAACCAGTCTGAAATAGTTTCTAACATTTAAAGCCAGTCAAAAAACCTCTGGGGCAAAATTTAGACAAATGACACTGAGGGAACAGTATTTTCAACTCCAATAAAGACTGATCTCTCTAATATATTTTTTAAATACATCTAAAAAGTGATAGGTCAACAACTTAATATGAAAGTGGGCAATGGAGGGGCATAAATGGCCCACAGAAAATAAAGTATAAATAACTCTTTAAAATATATGAGAAAGACACCACGGAGAAAATTATTTTTAACCAGTATAAAGAGCTCTTACAACTCCATATAAAAAGATAAACAATCTAACTTAAAAATAGTGGGCAAAATACTTGTAATAGTTACTTCACCGAAGAAGATGTACAAATGACTAATAAGTACATGAAAAGGTGCACATCATTATTAATCATTAGGGAAATGTAAACTGAAACCATAGCAAGATACCACTACATACCTACTAGAACAGTTAAAGTTAGAAAGATTGATAATAACAAAATTTAGCGAGGATGTGGAGCAGTTGGAACTCATACACTGCTAGTGGGAATGTTAAATGGTACAACAATTTGGAAAATAGTTTACCAGCTTCTTATAAAGTTAAACCATTTGTTTACCGCACAACTCAACAATTCCACTCCTTTGTATTTACCCATGAGAATTGAAAACATCTTCCTGGAGGGACCTGTACACAAATGGTCATAACAACCTTATCTGTAATTCCCAAAATACTGGAAATAATCCTGAAGGTTTCAGCTCATGAAAGGATGAACAAATTAAGACATTCATACAATGGAATACTACTTGAAATAGCAAGGGACAAACTAGTAACACATACAACAAATGGTGACTCTCAAAAGCCTTATGCAAAGGATACAAGCCTACAAAATGACAAAAGGCTACACAGTGTATGATTCCATTTTTATAACTTTCTAGAAAAGCCAAAGTTTTAGGGACAAACATCGGAGGCTGTTTTCAGGTGAGAGGAATGAATGATTGCAGAGGGACACAAGGGAACTTTTGGGGGTGATGGAAATACTCTGTATCTTAATTTTGGTGGTACGTAACTATCCATTTGTTAAAACCCATCAAACTGCATACATTAAAAGAGTGACTTCTGTAGGTATATAATACCACAATAATCCTAATTTTTTTAAAAAGTTGCTCAACTAAGTAAATAATGATTGTTTAAATCACTTACAAAAATTGTTTCCTTTTTATTTTTTTCTCCAAATAGGCAACATTTCATACTCCTTTTAGTCACCTAGGCCTAAGCCCAGAAGGATGCTCCTCTTACACTTTTCCGAAGATAATGGGCCCGGTCAAGGTAAACTTTGGAAACCTCAAAAAATAAATTTTAATGATTCATCTCTGTTCCAAAAGCAACCTCATACTCCCTCTTCTTTCACTTGATAATACAAACAGAAGAGGAGCAAATTATCTGCTTCTCAACTCTTAGGAGTTTTAAATACGAAGAACCAGCCTATGGGAAATATCTGGTACGGGGAAGATTAGAAACTCTGCAGCTCCCCAAATCCGGGAAACCGGTTTTTCAGCTGGCTGCCGAGTGCCAGGAGCATCGCAAGTGGCACAGGCCGCGCCCTCCACAGCTGGGTGGCATTCTTCACAGCTGGGTGAAGGACCAGGGCTATGTCAGCCTCCCTCAGTCTGTTGGGCTGGTTCCTCCCCTTAAATTCTTCAAGGATAAGTATCATGCACTGAAAGTGACACAATGGCATCTTTACTTTCAGAATCATGTGAAGTACCAGCAGATGTGACACCCCAGGGGGTTCTCCACTTCCAGTCATCAGCCGGCTTTACAAGGGCATAAAGGCGCCTAGAGTGGTTAAGTGGCTGCTCAGATCTGTCACTGAGTTTATAGAAACATAACCACCCACATTCTGTGTACATGGTTCAATGTATCATGACAAGACCAGAGAGACGGTGAAGGGGAAAGGCTTAGCAAACATCTCAAGGTCTGAGAAGGGAGTAGGAATTAAGCCTATTTTCATTGCTAGTAAGGTTTTGTTGTAAATACACTTTTTTAAATCTCTTTATTCTGTCACACACCCTAAATTATTATAGAGATTTTAACTTTGAAACGTTGGGCAGAATTAAACCTAAGGCTTACTTTTCTGGAAGAGAACTTGAAAGTGTAGAGAAGGATTGATACTCAGTGACTTCAGTTTTGTTAGAAACAAATATTAGTGTTATTCACTTTCCTACAGTCAAATGGAACTAATTTGAGTACCTATGCAAGTAAAAGAAAACTCAGAGCTTGACCACTTGGGTAGAATTTCTGGGGAAGGGAATTTTGAAAGAGTTTCCAAGGTCGGTTGGCATTTCCTATGACAATTTCTCTTTTAAATAATTGTTTATAGTGTATAAATCAGAAAATCATAGCTTCTGTTGATTATAAAATCAGCACCGGCTTCAAGTCATTTCTGCCCCAAGTTCCCTGCTGTTGCATCTCCAACATAGATAGACACAGGAGAAGCAACCCCTACAAACCTTCTGAAGAGCCTATGATGGTCTCAGTACACAGCTTGCAAATTGTCGCCTATGGAGGTCATCAGTTTCTTCCTCTGAGAAATAACTAGCAACCTCCAGGGATGTTAAGTAAATTTCCTCGTGTCTACTGAAAAAGCAGCTTTGAAGTTAACTGAGCCTCATTTCATTAAGTTAATTTCTTGGTCTTGCTTTTCATTTCAGGCAGCGGAGATGCTTCTTTTTGGAAAGAAGTTAACAGCAAGAGAAGCATGTGCTCAGGGACTGGTTACTGAAGTTTTTCCTGATAGTACTTTTCAGAAAGAAGTTTGGGCCAAGCTGAAAGCATTTTCAAAGCTCCCCTCAAATGTTAGTATTCTTTTTTATTTATTTATTTATTTATTTATTTTTACTTGTATGAACCATGGAAGTAATTTATTTACCTAAAGAGAATATGGAATCAAAAAAAGATATATCTTGGTTTGTTTTAAGTACATCTAAATTTGAGACTAAAAATAACTGTAATAATGTTAGCAATTCTGATTTTTACAAAAACTTATCAAATAGGCATTCCGTTTCTTTGATATGAAGGGAGGGGGCAGTTCTTTCCGGGGATAACTTTGAGGAGAACGATAGGCAATATTTGCCAAACACTTTTTGTCTTGAGCCTAGGTGAGAGAGCAGTAAGGTAGGTTGACTTTTAGGAGATTCTGAATGTAGCACTTGCATTTTCATATATGGTAACTAGTGACTGATCGCTCTTAGGTTTTTGTTGCTCAAAATTGTGGTCTTGGAACCAGAAGCTTTAGTATCTACATAAAGCAATTTGTGTGCACATTAAAGTTTGAGAAGCACTGTCTTATATTACACATATATCTTAATGTATAACTGGATTAAATGAACAATGGAGAAACAAGAATCAGAATTGTAGAATAACCCCACTCTGTGAGAATACCTCTTAAACCTATTGTTGGTTTTTGTTTTTTTATAGTCCATGAGAATTTCAAAACAGATCATGAGAAATATTGATAAAGAAAAGCTACATGCTGTTAATGCTGAAGAAAGTCGTGTTTCCCAAGAAAGATGGTTGTCTGACGAATGCATAAATGCAGTCATGAACTTCTTATCCAGAAAAGCAAAGCTGTGATGACTACTAGAGCAAAGTTATGTATTTCAAATACAAACGATGTGCTATGATTTCTGATTTCCAATACGTAAACTAAATGAACTTCAATGTGCCTTTTTTCAGTGATGAATTATTATTTATGATTATATTTCACTAAGCCCTGATGAAAATAAGTTTTATAAAACAAGATTTACGAATTTTACCCAGGTTTGCCCTGGCTGGATAGACCAGTTGGTTAGAGCATTGTCCTGATACACTAAGGTTGCAGGTTCAATCCCCAGCCATAGCACATGCAAGAATCAACCAATGAATCCATAAATAAGTGGAACAGTAAACTCAATGTTTGTCTCCTCCCCTCTCCTTCTTTTCTCTCTAAAATCAATGAATTTTTTTTTTTTAATTAAGAATTAACATAGGTTTGATGTTGAACACCTGACTCCAGTGTCAGGGTGGGATCTGCGTGGAGGCTGCATGGGGCCACAGTCCTCTCCACCCCAGGTTGCCACCCCTGCCCTCTCCATGTGTGGGGCTTCGGTGCCCACGCTGCTACTCCCACCTTGCCCAGGAGTCAGTTTATCATATAGAATTTGATGGCACCTTACTAGTTGTTCTCTGCTGAGGTAGGGTGTTACTTAATGGCGTTTGGGAGTGCTTGGCCACATCTTTGTTTTTCATGGTGACGGGGAGTATATTTAGTGCCCAGCGCCAAATATGGTAAATCCTGCATGCGAGGGACAGTCACACCCATTAAAGAATTTCATCCAAAATACCCGTAGCATTGTTCCTTCATTGAGAAACATGTTCAACCTGGCAATTTTAGAATTCCACATCTAATTATTATTCCCCAGACAGAACTATCCAAGTCCAAAGATACATATTCAGAATTACAACTGCTAGGCAATCTGAATTTTATAGTTTTGTTGCATTTATCTTAAATACCCACTTGTGGAAATGGTTTCTTTCCCAGTAAGAATGCTGGTGGAAACTGTGAAGCAACTAAATTGACTCTCCTGCTTCACTGATGCCACAATAAACCTTTTTAAAACATCACTGAGGCAGCTACAGTTCTGCACAGTAGCCAGGTTCATTTAAAATGTGCCCTTTTCCAAAAATCCACCCCCCCCCTTTTTTTTTTGGCAAAATCACTTGAATATTTCACATAAATAACCAATGGGAAGAGGTTGAAGGCCCACAGCAAGCTTGTTTTCGATGCTCTGGAACTGTTGAGAGCTGGTTTTTAGCCTGTGATTTTTTGGATGCAGCAGATTTGTTACACTTCAACACCAGCTGAGGGGATTCAAACTTGA
Organism: Mormoops blainvillei; assembly: GCA_004026545.1. Taxonomy (NCBI): domain Eukaryota; kingdom Metazoa; phylum Chordata; class Mammalia; order Chiroptera; family Mormoopidae; genus Mormoops; species Mormoops blainvillei. Next base: position 3,401 of record PVJD01002152.1, on the reverse strand, counting down.
CCCCATAAAAATAAAGGAATTTGGGAGTGGGGGGATCCAGAGTTACTTGTATATCACTATGATGGAGATAACTATCAGGGTTTTCATTGGAGCATAAAATTTTTTCATGAAAAAGCACTTTAAAACTTACACTGAGTTAAACATTGATACTTTAAAAATATTAATACACTAGACCTATTGCAGCCTTTTGAAATTAGCAGTCTCACTATATCACATATAGAATAGAGAATAATTTTTCTATAATCAGGTACCTTTTGCTGCTTTTGAGTATGACTGTGTTCCTGCTTAGATTTTAAGAATTGCCAGAAAGAAAAATCTGTTCTTTTGACTGTAGCATAGCCTAATAGCTCTAGATGCAGCATTTCTGTGATGAAAAATGAGTGTCTACCAGGAAATCTGGAGAACTAGTTTTGTTTCCTAGGTTTCCAGTGTGTAATTTGCACGCTTACCTGTGAGGAGCTTTCTGGTATGTGATTATTTATTATACTTCAAACTAAAGTTTCAAGCACCTACATTAATTATTTTTGATTATGTGCAGAATAATCCTTAATGTCAGATACAATACACTGCACATACTGCTTTTGCACTGTTTTAAAATTTTTTTACTAAAACAGGATATATTATTTTGTGTTATTCTGAGTAAATCCTATGCCAGAATCTTGTACAATGTTTGTATGGAAGATTAAATTTTACTCTTTTTTTTAAAGATTGTATTTATTTTATTTTTAGGCAGAGGGGAAAGGAGGAAGAAAGAAACATCAATGTGTGTTTGCCTCTCGCACGCCCCCTACTGGGGACCTGGCCTGTAACCCAGGCATGTTCCCTGACAGGGGAATCGAACCAGAGACCCTTTGGTTTGCAGGCCAATGCTCAATCCACTGAGCACCAGCCAGGACTAAATTTTATTCTTGTGTGGTAGGACTGCTCAGTTATTAACCTCATGGTTGGAATTTGGTATTCCAGCAGAGAGTCTACAGTGTATTCAGAAATCCAAGTTGGTGGCCTAAATGTCATTCACATGTGAACATTGCTTTCCTTTAAGACTCCATTGCACAATAAACATTTTGACAATTAAAAATAAAATAATTCATATAGGTTTTTGGTAACAAGGAGTATTACATCTTTTGACATGAATCGTTGTTGCCAGGAACACTGGACGGTTGTGCCGGAAGTCCTGCTTTGAAAAGCATTCACAGCATTACAAGCTGAAGTCATGTTCTCAAACACCACTATAGCACTTTGCCGTCCACAAACGTTGACTGACTTAATTGGCCCAAACATGGACAGCCTCTGGATGACTGACTGAAGATCTTCAGTGGGCTGCATGTTCTTTTTCAGCCATCTAGTAGAAGAGCAAATGAAAGCAGTAATATTACCAGAAAATAAATAACCTTAGTTTTCATTTTTTTCCCATAATGTAATAAAAAGGCATGAAGGGAAAGTTGGGTTATTTCACTGAAAAGCAGTGTTCTGCATCACTATTTCCTTATTTATTATACAGAGTGGGGCAAAAGTAGGTTTACAGTTGTTCATATGAGAAATAATGCAGTAATTAGCAAGCTTCTGGCCAAGATGGAGATGTAGGTAGATACACTTCATGTCTTCGAACAACCAAAACTACCTGTTCCCCATATAGAGCACCACAACCCAGCAAAATAGTGCAGTTTTAAAAAACTGCCAGAAAATTGAACTGTATGGAAGTCTGACAACAAAGGAGTTAAAGAAGAAACATTCATTCAGACTGGTAGGAGGGGCAGGGATGGGCAGCCAGGGTGGAGAGGATGCACAGCAAGGCGGTGACTGGAGGACTGGGCAGTCCCACATTTGCAAGTGGATAAACCAGGAGGAAAAACTGGGGAGCAAGACAGACCTCAAAACCTAGGGTTCCAGCACCGGGCAAATAAAGCCTCAAAACATCTGGCTGTAACCACCTGTGAGGGTTGTGGCAGTGGGAAAAACTGCCAGCCTCACAGGAGAGTCCATTAGAAGGGCCCACAGGACCCTAGAACATCCACAAGCCCACCCATCTGGGAATCAGCACCAGGGCTCAATTTGCTTGTGGAAAGCAGGGTAAATGACAAAGTTGGGCGAGAGCTGAGCAGGCAGCATTGTTCCCTGACCTGTTCCCCACATAGAGCACCACAACGCAGCAAAGTGGGTTGCCCTGCCCTGACGAATAACTAAGACAACATAAAGAGGTGTACCAACACAAAGGAATACAGCCCAAATAAAAGAATGGATCAACAGTCAGAAAAAGAACTGAGCAATGAGGAGATAGAAGATTACAACCTATCAGACGCAGAGTTCAAAACATTGGTAATCAGGGTGTTCACAGAAATGATTGACTATGACCACAAAATGAAGAACTGAAGGCTATACAAAGTGAAATAAAGAAAAATATACAGGGAACCAACAGTGAAGGGAAGGAAACCAGGACTCAAATCAACGATCTGGAACAAATGGAAGAAATAAACATTCAACTGGAACAGAATGAAGAAACAAGAATTCAAAAAAAGGAGAGGTTTAGGAATCTCTGGGACAACTTTAAATGTTCCAACATCCAAATCATAGGGGTGCCAGAAGAAGAGGAAGAGCAAGAAATTGAAAACTTATTAGAAAAAAATAATGAAGAAGACTTCCCCAATCTGGTGAAGAAAATAGACATATAAGTCCAGGAAGCTCAGAGAAAGTCGCAAGCAAGTTGGACCCAAGGAAGCACACACCAAGGCACATAATAATTAAATTAACCAAGATTAAAGATAAGGAGAGAATCTTAAAAGCAGCAAGAGAAAAGGAGAGAGTCACCTACGAAGGAGTTCCCACAAGACTACAGCTGATTTCTCAAAAGAAACCTTGCAGGCCACAAGGGGCTGGAAAGAAGTATTCAAAATCATGACAAGCAAGGACTACATCCAAGATTACCCTATCCAGCAAAACTATCATTTAGAATGGAAGGGCAAATAAAGTGCTTCCCCAATAAGGTAAAGTTGAAGGAGTTCACCACCAAGCCCTCATTATATGAAACATTAAGGTGACTTATCTAATAAAGAGAAGATCCAAACTATGAACACTATAATGAAAACAAATTAACAACTATCAACAACTGAACCTTAAATAAACAAAAAACTAAGCAAACAACTAAAACAGGAACAGAATCACAGAAATGGAAGGTTGTCAGTGGAGGGTGGGGAGAATAAGAAACATAATTGGTAGGTACCAAAGAGATGGGGATGTTAAGAATAGTATAGGAAATGGAGAAACGGAGGAACTTATATGCATGACCCATGGGTATGAACTAAGGGGAGGAGGAATGCTGGAGGGAATGGAGGTACTGGGAAGAGGGGGATAAAGGGTAGAAAAACTGGGACAACTGTAATAGCATAATCAATAAAATATACTTT
>PVJD01002151.1:0-217640 GCA_004026545.1 Mormoops blainvillei | reverse complement strand
GTTTGCTTAGTTTGTTTTTTAGATTCAATTATTGAGAGTTGTGAATTTATTGCCACTTTAATGTTCATATTTTTGATCTTCTTTTTTAAAAAATAAGCCCCTTTACCATTCCATGTAATAATGGCTTGGTGATGATGAATGTCTTTAACGCTTACCTTCTCTGGGATGTCTTTATCAGCCCTTTAATTCTACGTGATAGTTTTGCCGTACAGAGTGATCTAGGTTGTAGGTCCTTGCTTTTCATCACTTTGAATACTTCCTGCTAGTCCCTTCTAGCCTGCATAGTTTCTTTTAAGAAATCAACTGACAGCCCTATGGGAGCTCCTTTGTAGGTAACTATCTGTTTTTCTTTTGATGCTTTTAAGATTTTCTCCTTATCTTTAACTTTTGGCATTTTAATTATGATGTGTCTTGGTGTGATCCTCTTTGTATCTATCTTGTTTGGTACTCTCTGTGCTTCTTGGACTTGTATGTCTATTTCCTTCACCAAATTAGGGAAGTTTTCTTTCATTATTTTTTAAAATAAGTTTTCAATTTCTTACCTTTCTCTTCTTCTGACAGCCCTATGACTTGAATGTTGTTACGTTTGAAGTTGTCCAGGAGGCTCCTTAGCCTGTCCTTGTTTTTTTTAAATTTTTTTCTTCTTGCTGTTCTGATTGGATGTTTTTTTCTTCCTTATGTTCCAAATCATTGATTTGATTCTTGGCTTCATCCACTCCACTGTTGATTCCCTCTAAATTTTTCTTTATTTCACTTAGTGTAACCTTCATTTCTGCCTGGGTTTTTTTTTAATGCTGTCGAAGTGCCCCGTGAGTTCCTGGAGCATCTTAATAACCAGTGTTTTGAGCTCTGCATCTAATAGATTGCTTATCTCCATTTTGTTTAGTTCTTTTTCTGGAGTTTTGTTCTGTTCTTTCATTTGGGCCATATTTCCTTGTCTCCTCATTTTGACAGCCTCCCTGTGTTTGTTTCTATGTATTAGGTAGAGCTGCTTTACAATAGGCCCTGTCTTAGTAGAGTGGCCAATTGTAGAAAAGTACACCAGTAAGTTGAGTGGGGCAGAGCCTTAGGTAATCACCAGGGTGGGGCAATCCATGTGAACCAGGTTGATGGAGTGTCAGATATGGTACGGGATGGCTCAGAAAGGAGACAATGCTGCTGGCTGGTCTCTGGAGTTTTGTCCAGGAGGGAGCTGTCCCCCAGCACTTGCCCTGATGCCAGACACTTCAGTTTCTCTGTGTATACCAATGGTGCTCTTCCAGCTGCTCCCCTGGTGCTGAAGCCCAGAGGAAGTGAGCCTGTATAAGACCTAAGTCTGTTGTGGGCCCTTTAGAAGAGACTCCTGAGAATCCCACAGTTTCTTCTGCTGTCCCAACCCCCGCACTGGTTTTTACAGCCAGAAGTTATGGGGACTTATCTTCCTGGCACTGGAACCCTGGGCTAGGTGGTCTGGTGTGGGTTTGGGATACCTCGCCTCCGAGGTATCCCTCCCAATTTTTACCCACCACATGTAGGACCACCCAATCCACATCTCCACTCCTCCCCGCGCATCTCCAAATCTCTGTCCCTCCTACCCATCTGGATGAATGTGACTTTTTTAATTCCTTGGTTGTTGGACTTCCATACATCTTGATTTTCTGACAGCTCTGGGTGATATTTATTTTGTAGCCTAGTTGTAATTTTTTGCTGTGGTTGTGCAAGGAGGTAAGCCATGTTTACCTACGCCTCCATCTTGACCAGAACTCTGAATTGCTTTTATTGTTATAAATTTTTATTCTGAAATGGTTTAAGATTCACAGGAAGTTGCAAAAATAGTAGTTTCATTGATCTTTTAACCAGCCTCCCCCAATGACAATACCTCACATAAGCACAGCACATCGTCAAAGCCACATATATATAATTACTATCAATATAATACATTAATGCAAGAGTAAACCTTTACTTTTATCCCTTTTTTTTTTGGTCTTAAGTTCTATAAATTTTATCACATGTCTAGATTCCTGTACAATGTTATTTTATTTATTTTTTTAATGGGTGAAGTCTCCTTTTTATTGCATTTTTCCCATTGCCATTTGTTCCCCTTATCCCACCCCCCTTTACATTCACCACGCTGTTGTCCATGAAGAAAGCCCATTAATATTTGAATGGGTGCCTTGGCTCTGCTTCTACTTGTCTGATTTCAGAAAGCTTGTCCAGGCCCTGATTTTCTCTTTCAGAAGATTCCTCTCATGACTCTATTTTTGCACCTGCCAATGAAATCAGTTACCCTCATCTCTTGTACACTATCTAGAAGGTTCTGGAAGGTGCTGATGTTTTTGCAGTGTTTATCATAAACACAAGGCCTATGCTTTTAGCAGCTGCCCACCCAGAGTGGGTTTTGGAGTAAGTTTCACCAAACATGTCCACCCTAAATTATGGACCACCCCTTCGTCTCTGGGGCTGTCTTCTCAGTAGTAGCTTCAGGTTATGATGTCAAGTAGGGTAATTTACTGGCACCTCCCATACAGGAAATTTGCTCATTTAAGATAAAAGGGAAAGTGATATACCACTTTCCTATCTGAGGAAAAAAGACTTTCAGTTTGCAGTTTGAGTAAAACGACGTGGTATTTAAAAGAAATCTTACACAGTTTTTTGTTGCATTTTTATAGTGTTGCCCACGGAATGCAAAAATTTCATTGTTCTCTACTTCTAGGAAACCAAGAACAAGAGAAGTTCACTTTCATTCAGTTCCTATGACAGTGTTTCTTAAATGAAATTGGCATCAGGATAACCTGGGGAACTGATACAATGTATGTTACCAGGTACCCAGGTGCCCTGATTCAGTGGGACCAGGTTTTGAGAAACCCTGACTTGTGACTTTAAGTCTGTTTCCCATTTTCCAGGGATCACTGCCCTTCATTGCCTGATGTCCATTGCATTGAGAACTATTGTTTCTTATTTTCTGTCTGGCTTTTTAGTTGTTTTGGGTAGGAAAATAAATCCAGTTTTTGTTCCTCCATCTTGGTCCACAGTGGAGTATTCAGGCTAGGTAATTTTTACAAGTTTATTTAACATTGTGACTCCAGATCTCTAATATCACCATCTTTAGGTGATTTGGAAAAGAGTTTGATATCCTATGGACAGGTTTTAGCATTTTGCTTGGGTAGATAAATACACTTTTTTTAATCCTTTGCCAAGTACTGCTAAGCACTTTTAAAAAATATTTTATTTTTCATTTACAGTTGACACACAATATTATATTAGTTTCAGGTGTACAACATAGTGATTAGATGTTTATATAACTTATGAAGTGATCGCCCCACTGAATCTTTTACCTATATGATACTATACATAGTTATTATAACATTATTGACTATATTCTCTATGCTGTAATTTATATGTACATAACAATTTGTAACTATCAACTTGTATCTCTTAATCCCTTCCTCTTTTTCAACCCAAAGAAGCTCACACCAAGACACACATAATTAAAATGTCAAAGGAAGAAGGAAAAAAAAAGAATCTTAAAAGCAGCAAGAGAAAATCAGTTACCCACAATGGAGCTCCCATAAGACTGTCAGCTGATTTCTCAACAGAAACTTTGCAGGCTAGAAGGGATTAGCATGAAATATTCAAAGTGATGAAAAACAAGAACCTACAACCAAGATATCTCTACCCACCAAAGCTATCATCTAGAATCAAAGAAGAGATAAAGAGCTTCTCAGACAAGAAAAAGCTAAAGGAGTTCATCACTCCAAAACCAGTATTACAGAAAAAAATGTTAAAGGGACTTCTTTAAGAAGAAAAATTATGAATAATAAAATGGCAATAACTGCATATCTATCAACAATTACTTTAAATGGAATAAATATACTTTTAAAGAAATACCAGGAAGTTCCCTATCATACTGATGCCCAAAATTTCACCATTAACCAGCCATTTCTTTGGATAAAGCAATCTGCTTCTAAGCTTCTTTTTCAGAGTCCAGATACCTATGGGGAGAATAATGTGTTAAATCCTTAACCTCTTAATGTTAATTTATTATATATATTTTTATTATGAATAACAGGTTCAGGTGAGATCCTTAATGTCAGAAAGCAGGGTTTCAAAGGTGAGGAAAGGATACAGAACTGGAGTTACCAGTGGGTCAGCTTTATTTGTAGACTGGTTGCCGACAAAGTTAAAATGCCTTGAATACCTAACCAGGCAGCTTCATGCAGAAAGAGTGTAGCTCAGTTTTCTGATTCAAGGATCAAGTCACCTTAATTTCTAGAATGCTGCTGTTACTTAAGTGCCCTACCTTGGACAAATCACATAACCCTCTGAGTACGGAAGGGTTATGTATGAAACGGTGGATAACTGCCTCCCTCCATGACAGAGGGCAAACAGGGAGATAGGTGAAAGTGCTTTGGGTTCTTTAGGGGCAAGACGCAAACACAAAATATGTGTAGGATGCATTGTCCATTTTTCGCTTATGGTTGGAACAGAGCTGCAGACCTAAAATCCATTGTCACCCTTCTGTCAATGGATAAAAAATCATCTTGGGCACAAGATTAAGATCTCATTCAGTTACCTCGGTATTTTGGCCGGCATTTTGTTTTTGAAGGGAGTGGTGTCTTCTGCATTCCTATGGGCTTCTTTCTAAAAATAAAGCTGAAACAAGTTCTCAGCGTCTTCATGTGATTTTGTTTTTTAAACAGGTAAAATGGAGGTTGATAGCTTCAGGGACCTTTGCTACACACAAAGAAACACCATAGATTTGTGCTTCTAAAAGGGTCACCAAACATTGAAATGGACTTCACAGGATGAGGCTGAGTGGCTAAAAATTCTGTATGGGGTGGGGTATTGGGGGTGGTCCAGGAGCCCAATGGGGCCCCTCATGGGCAATGATTCCCTCTCTTACTGGGACTTCATGAGGGGAAGTCAGGGAGAAAGAAATGGACTTCTGCCCCCAATAAATAATAATCTTAGTCATTAAGTTCACACTTTAAAAGTACTTTGTTTTTTTTTCCACAGAGGTCTCAGAAGAAAAGACTGGGGGAACAGAACTATACCACATTGTCGGCTATAATTGAGTCAGACCCACATTGGGTCTTACAACTTCACTGCACATCACATTCACTTGGGGGGTTGTTTAAAAATTAGATTTCCAGGCCCTACTCCAAGTGATTCTAATTCAGAAAGCCCGGGATGTGGTGAGTTCTCCCCAGCCTTCATTTTTTAACAAGCACTCAGTGTTTCTGATGGGGACCTCACTTTTAAAAACATTGACCTAGATCTTTTAAGCTAGTCAGTGATTTCACTGGATGGTTCAAGTGTTTCCCAGAAAAGAAGCTTTTCAGGACAGGGGAGAACTGTAATAATTGAGGCACAAAGGAATCGTTAAAAAGAGCCAACTACAGGGAATGTGGGAGGGGTGATTCTGGGAAGAGCCGTCTGGCGCTGTAATTCCTGGAGGTGAGGCTTTCTCTTCCACCTTGTCCCTGAGCCTCAGGCCTGGGTTGCTCTAGGCCCTAGGTGACAAAATGGCAAGTAGTGCAGGCTTCTCGGGGAAACAGGGCAAGAGGTCCTCTGCCCTGGCAGTAGGATTTGGAACTTGACCGTGCTTATCAACCAGACAAAGGCAGGACCTGTGACTGAGCACACCAGCAGCCGAGCTGGTACAGCTGTCCCACAAAGAGAGGTGGCAGCAGGGCCAGCCAGAAAGTCATGGGAGAACCTTGCCTGCAGATAACGAGCCAGGGTGGGGCCTGAGCTTGGCAACCTTCCTGCTGGACATTTGTGAGGCCTGTTGGCCAAACCTCCCGTGCAAGGGCTGGGAGCCAGGCGGGGCTAGCCTGTCCTGTTAAGTTGGGAGACAATAATCTGGCCAAGGCTGCGGGTGGGGTGGTCTTTGCATCAGGATCCTTTTTTTGTAACTGTTAAATCTTGGTTTCATTGGGAAGTCGAGGGAGATGAATTCAAAGGGGGTTCCCTGAGATCCCTCCCGCCTTTTTGTTTTGTGATTAAATGAGGTCATCTGCATAACAAAGTCCTTTATTAACCGGAAGCTATTCCTTATGTGCCCACCCATAGGATCCTTGGTCACTGGCATTTAATAGGACCATAAACTACTCCAGATGTTAGGTGTTAGGTGGTGACGAGGGGAACTCTGGGAACAGGCAGCAGCATTTGTTGTCCTGTGCACGTGTCTGTGACAGTGTGAAAATGTACGTGGGAGCATGTGAGTATGTGTGTTTCTAACCTAATTCTACTCATTGGGGAGCTGCCAAGACGAAGAGGAATGGTTCTTTTGCCACGAGAAAAGCTTGAGTTATACACAAAAATCTCTTCTATTGCAATTGGTGGATCCCGTTTCCAGGAATATGGGGCTCCCCTGAGCCTTTGCAACTCCTGCTACAGTGTTCTCACCACCCTCACTCCTGTTCAGCACGCTCTCCTCACCCAAACATTCAGACAGCTCTGCAATAGTCCTCTTTCCTTTTTTCCCCACATTTTTATTCCCATAGATCCTCAGACGGGTTCCTTTCTACATGGCACGTTCCATTCTGCCTTCTGGAAACCCTCACTGGCCAGGAAGCCAGCCACTCAGGTGCCCTCTCGTCTCACTTCTCTTTTATACATTACTTGTTTTATAAATCATCCCAGATGCAATGGTAAACTTCCTGAAGAGAATCCAGCAGTCTTCTTGTGCCTCTTCAATGACTGTTTTCTCAGGCTGCTGTCTCTTTTGCTTGTTGCTATCGGGAAGGGCCTTTAAAAAATTACCTCCCCCAAAAGAAGCTGATAGGAGGAGGGTCTCAAGGCCTAGGCAGTTCTAAATGTTATTTCTTGCTAAAAGTTAAAATGTAGCGCAGTATTCTGCAGATGCAGCAGTAAACAGGATGAGAGTAGCCAACTGAGGTGGAGAAATCAATGTGTAATTGACCAAATAGTATATGTAAGCAATGACTAAGCCTCCCTTCTAGGAGGCAGAGCTTTGGCTCTGAATCCTGTCTCATTTACTTGCTGCATGTAAATAAAACTACCTTGCCACAGCCACCTCTCATTTTTGAATAGAGCGCCCCAAGTGGCGAACCCTTTGAATTCGGTAACAACTACGTGTGACACTAAGCTGGGCATCATGGAGGGAGCTGTTGGGGTCATGAGGTGGGAGCAAGGGGGAGCAGTGAAGCTTCCTCATTCAGTAAAGACCAGAGAGCAGAGCCTAGGGCAGGACAAAGGAAATGGACCAGCTTCGCCGCTCTCTGCCAGTCTGGTTTATTTTGTTACGGGCTTGTACAGTACTCTCATTTGAGGTGTTAGAAATTCCAGCAATTGAAACATACTCATTTCACAGTGTCCTCCAGAGGTAAAAGTGGCTCTTGGATTATGTATGTACTTTTTTATATGAGGGGCATGCTACTGCTCAAGTCCTTATCAATACTGTTTTGAAAGTCGGTGACAGGAACCCGAGCCAGCTCAAGGACAAAGGCGGAACTTCTCCTAGGAAACGAGAATGGTCCAGGAAGACAGGAATGTCACCAGCGCCTTTTGGGGGCCTGGAGTCAGAAAGGGCAAAGCCGCCAGAGACTAAGGCAGTCATCTTCTCAGCCTCTGGGGACTGCTCCCCTTCTTTTTTGTCCAAAGGTATAGCCGCCCTAAATTTTCTGAGTTCCCAGGTGCTCTGAAACACAGTTCCAAATTCCCTGGAGAACTGGGACCCAGCTTGGGCAGGGATCCACTCCTGGTATAATTAATCGTGGCTGAGGTAGGGGTGGGCAACAGTGTGTCAGCATGGCTGCCAGGGGCAGTATCTGAGGGAGGCAGTTCCCAGAGAAAGGAAGTCATCGTGGGCTGGACAGATGTTCCAGATGTGTCTGCCGCGGCTGTTCCTATCTTATATGTAACCTGTGTGTCTCGTTTACGTTTTTACTTTCTGTATTCAGAATTTGTCCAGCTGCTTTCTCCTCCATGTTGAAGGTTCCTGGAGACCAGGGACATGACCTACCCAGGTCTGGCAGGTTATCTCATACAATGTCCTGCATCTTATGAGGGTTTCAATAGAGAATATTAAGGGGGGTGTTTTAACATCTCAAACTACTGCTTCACCAAGATTAGACACACTTTGTTCTGCTCTAAGACTTAGATTCAATAGAATTTTAAGGTACTTGGGCTTAACTGAATGAGACTTGTCCCTAATCCAAAGATAAAATACTATTAAGAGTATTATTTTATTAAATTAATAAAATTAAAGAGGGCCTCCTTGTCAATAACCTAGGGAAAAGGGGAAGCTATTAGCAGAAAAGATATTTTAAGATCCCTTCTGGTGGCCAGATTCATAGACCCCACATAAGAACATATGCATAGAGAAATTAAGTCATGGAGAAGTTAAGAGGCATGTTTTGGGGGCAGTTGTTGGCAGAGCTAAGATACCACTGAGTTCCTCAACTCAGATCTCTGTTCCAGCCTCTGGTCTGCCCCTAATGAGCTGGTGGTGTAGATGTGATTGTGCTGCATGGTGTTCCTAGTAGACACAATGCCCTCACAGGCAAGAAAATGACCTTTGGGGCTGCTGACCCTTGCAAATTACGTAGCCTTTCCAATTCCCTACACCAGCAAGCGGTTGGAACTCCATTCTTAGAGAAGAGACCAAATCATTGCAACTTTTCTCACTGTGTTGTTTTCTGCTTTTGGTGCTAGCAATCGTCACTAAAAATCACTAAGGTTTATAGAAATTATTTGGCCTCTGAATATTTGTTCCCCAAAAGCACTTAAAAGAGCAAGATACTGGAGGAATGAGTTAAGCTCCACACATCTGAGAATAAGCTGGTAAAGTTGCTAATGGCTATTCTTTTGTCATCCAGCGGTCATCTTGCAAGTTGTTGTGTCTTAAAAAGCTTGGTTTTGAATTCCAGGTTTTTAATTGTAGGCTCGTCATATTGATCCTTTTGAAAAGAATGAATACTTAGTTCCTCAGAAGGCAAATTTAATTTAGACTTAGGTCAGATCACCCTTGAAATATAACTATATATAGCAAAAGCAGACACCAAACCCTTCACTGATAAGGCAAATGTCTGTCTGTCCCCCAGCACCACTCCAATGTCTGTGAACCCCTAGCACACCAACATTTGGAAATGACACCTTTCATTTCTTCCATTACCCAGCTCACCTCCATGACCCTAGTGGTGTTTGTCAAGCGGCCATAATGAATGTACCTGCCCCCGTCTGCCCCCCTGGTGTGCTAAAAGCCACGAGCCACGAATAGGCTTCAACAGCAAGAGGCAGCAGAGGAGCATCACTGCAATGTTGTCATCAGCTCTTGGTATCTTGCGCTCTCTTTATCCTTGGCTCATCTGGTCCAGGCATTGGTCTCTCACGTCGATTCTCATGTTAGGCCCCATTGATAAGAGCCAGAGTGGTTGCTGTCTTCATTCAGGCAATTTTAAAGCATGTTAAGAGTGATTCAGGATGTTCTTGTTGACAGCAGATGGTGAGAGAGGTAGTGTGACAAGTGTGTGGGGTGCTGACCCCCGGGGTATCCAGAGTAGGAATGTCGCACAGCCTATGGGCTCAGGCGGCAAAATAGGAAGATGAAACAGAGAGGTGACAGCAAACCCCCCTGACCACATCTCCATCTCTTACACCTTCGTCAGCATCTCAGTGAAGTGAGGAAGGGCCTAAAATATCACAGAGCCCAACTCCCCCAACCATGCTGTGTCTTATCTATTTTATCTCTGTGATGGAATACTTCTAAGGGTGCATACCTCATTACCTTTCAAGGCACACCATTCTGTCTCTGGACAGGAGGGCTAGAAAGCTCTGTTAAACTGGACACAACCTAATATCCCAGAGTAGGGGTATGGATGAATGTGGAAGAGCATACAGGATACTATGCAGCTGCTGAAACTTACATTTTCAAGAACTTTCAAAATGTTATGGAAGATACTCAAAATATTAAGGAAGAAAAACAGGAAATAAAACTATTTATACACATGTAAAAACTTCTATGCATTTATACAGAGATTTGTATAAACATATGTATGTTTGCATTAAAAAACTAAGACAATCTATTGGTAGTTGATTTATAAGTGATTTCATTGGGACAGACACTGTTGAGGGCTACTAAAAAGCCTTACCTTTCTTTCGTGACTCCTACCACTATATAGGCTGGAAAAGCTACATACTTATTTTCTAGTCTCTCTTGAAGGTAGAATTGGCCATGTATGTAATCCAGTATGACAGATGAGATATATGAGGACATCTAAGAAATTTTTTTTTTTCCCTGACAAAAGGGTAGCACCATTGAGGACAGGGTCCTCTTTGTTACATTGGCTGCTCCCTCATCATCACCCTCCTCCCTTGCTTTGAATGCAGATTTGTGTGTGTGTGTGGGGGGGGCAGTTGGAGTGTCAGCAGCCATTTTGTGACCATGAGACAACAGGTAAGAGGAAGAAATCAACACTCTGAGTATAGTGAAAATTAGAAAAATCCTGAGGCCTTAACCATTGGCCACTTGTAGGTTTTGGGTTTGTTTTTTTTTTAATAACGGAAAAATATTTTTGCGTAAGCCATTTTTAATTAGGTTTTGTGTTAAATCCAGTTAAGCAAATCCTAATGGATACATTTGTTTCCTTCATTATACATTATTCCAGTTTTTCCCTGAAGCAGCCACCCACTGCACTGATTTTACTCTTCAGAGTCATATATTATAATCCCAATTCCTTTCATGGGGAAAAATTTAGGTACTTTTAGAGGATTTTCACTCCTCCCCTGATGCTTCTCTTCTCCGGCTAAACAGCATTGTTCTTGCCTTATGTGGTTTGGGGTTCCCTGGTCACACTGGTCATTCATTCTCCGCATGCACTCCAGTTTGCACCCTTCTTAATGTTCAGTGGGAAGACCTTAAGTTAACGCACCGGGGGTCTACCTAGGAAGAATAAGCCTAATTGCCTACTCCTTCCTTTGCATCTCTTTTTCTACTACAAGAGCTTCATACCCCATTGCTTTTGGGGGTACTCATCTGAGTCAAACTCCTGACCCTTTTCTATGTGCTTTGTACAGACAGTTTGCTTTATTATTATTATTTTTAAATATCAAGTGCAGGACATTCCCTTTATCCTTATTACGTTTCCTCTGATTAAATTCAAGCTGGCATGCTAGCTTGTTGAGACTTTTGTGGATTCTAATTATGCATTTGCTGTTACTTTCAGCTTCCTGTCCTCTACAAATTTGATAAACATGCCTCCTGTGTCTTCATTTCAACTCCTTGATAACAAGTGTAACCCAGATGTCAGTTGACGTCACCCTGTTCTGTGAGATGTAAATAAAATTAGCTCAAGCCCCCATCACACATCCTGTGGGAAGCGGGACGCCCTCCCTAACATCTTGCAAACTCCTCGGCTTTCCTAGTCACTTGCATTTCCAAATTCCCCCTCTGCAGTTGCTTTCTCCTCTCAGGTTCATGCCAACCTGGTCCTTTCCCTGGTTTCTTTAAAGAAGAAAGACATCTAGGGGTGTGGCAGATTTTGCTCAAGACTTGAAGAGATGGTTGGTGTATGTGTGTGTGATGGGGAGGGCAGTCATAGTTACAAAATAGATGCTCAAATTTATAATAGGTCTACTCATTCTGTCCTTGAAAGTCCCTCAGTAACACCACCACTAGGACTTTATTCCTGGCCTCCTTTCCCCATGTGTTCCTCAAAACTACCCAAAGAACCAAGGTCCTAGCATCTCCCATTAACAGACCTTGTTCTAGCCAGGGTTGGTGGAGAGTGGGGTGGGGAGACTTGAGGGAAGACCCTGGAAATATCTGTGAGGAGTCAAAGTGTAACTGAACAACCAGTGGAGTCCTACTGCTCATCGCCAATAGGCAAAAACTCTAGAGACAGATTTCAGTAGAAAGGAGAAGGAAGCTTTTATTTAAAGTATGTACTTTATATTCCCTTTTTGCCTAATGATTTAGGACTGTGATGGTGTTGAGTAAACAGTCCTTGGAGGTGCTGCTAGTTATCAGTATGTCATCTACATATTGCAGAAGAACTTCTGATTCCAACTGACTATCCCTTAAGGCCTTGGCTAATATTAGTACTTCACCAAATGCAGTCAGGGAGTTCCTGGATTCTTGTGGCAGCACAGTCCAGCAGTATTGGAGTGTAGCTTTTGTTTCTGGGTCCTGCTATTAACAGGAAAACAGTAGTTGAGTCTATTCATCTATTGGGATGCAGAAAATAGGCATCCTTCAAGCGTGGGATGAAAAACAATGTGCTCTTTCTAGGCACCATGGTCAACAGAGTACAGGGGTTGGGTACCAAAGGATGAATGTCCTGAACAATGTTATTTATGGCTCTAAGATACTGTATAAAGCAATATTTGTCAATGAATGGCAAAATGAGAGTGTCGTAGGGAGACTGGCATGACCAAATTAGTCCCAATTTTAAGAACTTCTGCAATATTGGCTAGAAAGCATCCTTTTTGAGAGGGTGCTATCTCTTCTGTGGGATCTGCACCACTTCTTTTAAGTTAACTTGCACATTAACCACTTTACCTGGGATTTCATCAGCCTGTTCGATCAACCTGTTCATAGATCTCAGGTGGGAAGAGTTCACCTCCAGGACCTTTCGGGTAAGTCAGGAGTGCTTGGAGCTGGACAGCATGTTCCAGCAGGACATCTACAAATAATTGCTGCTTTTTAGGAGAAAAAGTTATTTGCGCATGCAATTTACAAAGTAAATCTCAGCCCAGCAGTAGAATAAGGGTGGTCTGGTAGGCAGAGAAAAGTGTGTGATATTTTGATCCCCAAGCTGGCATTATAGGGGTTGAAGGAATGCCTGTGTTCTGTCATCATCCATCACTCCAGTAACCTTTACTGTATCCAAATGTTCCTTGATTACTTTTGTATTCAGCACTGAGTATGTAGCTCCTGTATCAACAACAAAATCAGTTGGCATGTTCCCCACCATCAAGCCTACCTGGGGCTCCTGTGGGGATATAGTAATAGGTTGTGAGATGCTCAAAGGAGCTACTGGGCCTCCTCATTGATCATCAGACTCCCATCACCTTCTTACCATTTGCTGGCGAGTGTTTTCATCTGTACTTTCCCTTTAGAATTTCGGGCACTCCTTTTTCCAATTGCCCTCCTCCTTGCAATAGGCACATTGTTTGGCATCTAGTGGACCTCTCTTTTTCCCTTTAGGGTCCCACCTCTTCTGGTCTCACCACCCTGTTTCTAAGAACACCGTGGGCTTTATCTTCCTTGCTTCCCAGACGTTGTAGACTTTAAAGGCTATGTCTACTGCCTGAGAGGGATTCATTCCCAATGCCCCATCCAAACTCTGGAGTTTCTTTCTGGTACCTGGGGCACTCTGCCCAGTTAAAGTCACGTTCACCATCTGCACATTCTCTGGTGCCTACGGATCAGCATCAGTGTGCTTGCTATAAGCCCGACAGATCCTCTCTAAAAATTCACAAATGTCCCCATCTGGCTTTTGCTGAAGAGCCTGTATCATATTCAGGCTCTTTTGCTTGGGCACCCCTTTCTTAAGCGATTCCAAATATATCTTCTGAATGTTCCAGTAGGGCAAGGTTCCCACTGTTTGGGTCCCAGTTCAATGGAACTGCCCCAGCTGGGTTGGGGGTCCCATTGGGATCCTCTTGGTGGATGTGCTGAGCTCTTCAGCAGCCTTATTGACAACCAATCTCCTTTCATCAGCAATCAGTAAGATGTTGAGGAGAACCTGTGCCCAGTTTGGATGAGGGGTGGCAAAAGTAGAGGCAACAAGATCTGTCCTTTTCTGAGGCTCTTCCCTATACGAGGGGTTGGAATTCTTCCAATTCAGTAAGCCTGAAGTGGAAAATGGAGTATGAACCCAGCAGCGGCTCATGAGCCGGCCTTCTTGCTTTACTCTGCTCATGGGATTATTACCTCAAAGGGAACAGCCTTGCTCTGGATAGGGATGCTCCCTGGCCAAATTGGGTGCCCTGGCAGATTCTGAGGGAGAGACCCATCCCTCGTCATACTGGGGTGGAGCCGTTGGCTCTGTGGGCTCTACTTCAGGGGTAGCTAGCGGTGGGGTGGTGATGGAGGAGGTCCCACTGGTACGAACCTTGTGTTCCTTGGGTTCGGGGCATTAATTAGGCTTATTTCCTCATTCTCCTCTTCCTGTGTCTTACTGCAGCCGAGGTTTCAAGGCCTCTTTCCTTCTTTGCACCATCAGGCAGCCCTCTGTCTCTGGTAAAATCCTATTATGCAATGACATAAATGTCTTGACATAATGGATTTCATCCCATTTGTGTAACTGTTGGCAATACTGTTCCAACTGCATAATGGTATAGTAATCTAGGAAACCATCCATGGGCCACCTTTCCCCACAATCCGAAACATATGTAGGCCACACAGTGTTATAATAATAAACCAATACCTCCTTGGACATTGGATAACGGCTGTATGTACTCCAGTCCACTAAAATTCTAGCCAGTGGGCTCCCTCCAGGAACGAACCCAGACTGGCCCCTGCTGGCGTGGGTACACGGCTGGCCCAACCCTATGACCAAAAGAAGTCAGGCAACCTGGGAACATACAGAGAAAACTGCATCCACGGCTCCATTATTCTAACAAACACAAGCAAGTTTTCTGCCAGTCAATCTCACAAACAATAGCTACATGCAATGGCCTCCCCAAAACTCAGCCAGTTCTCACCTGGACCCCAGTCTGCAGCCCCAAAACTCAGATGATCCTTCCTCCTTCCCAGAGTCTCTTCCCTTCCCAGACCCATTTCCTTTCCACTTGTCAGACGTGTTTAAGTGGCCAACATGTCCAATGGGCATGCAGAGAAATTCCCAGCAACTGGGAAACCCCACAGTTCTACTTTTGGGATCAACCTGCCATGAGTGGCTGGTGCCCCACTTTGGGTGCCATCTTTGGGTGCCATTATTTTAACCAAACAGTGTGGTCTTACTGCTTGTCACCAATAGGCAAAAACTCTGGAGACAGAGTTCAATGGAAAGGAAAAGGGATCTTTTATTTAAAGTATATACAGTTTGAACTAATGGCAGGTTTCTGCCTCAAAACCCAATTCCTCTAAAACACCCAAAGAAAATCACCCTGCCATCCTCTGCCAGCTCAGTTGAAGGTTGCACTGAGAACCTCTTTTCCAACCCAAAGGCACTGTCCTTTAAGATTAAAGACAGGTGGCTTAGCTGGTTTCTGGTCATTACCTGGCTTCAGGCATCCTACTTTCAGGGCACTGTCTTCTTCCTCTGGCTGCTGCCCTCCCGTGCATCTGTGTGCCTGGCCGGGCTCGACCTGTGCAGCACAGTTCCAGACATCCCATGCAGGGGAGGGTGCAGGGCCCATCATGTGGCCAGGTGGCTTCCAGGGCCAGCACCAACCAGTCTGCTAAGCCCCGTCCCACATATTGGTGTGGTTGGTCCCGGACCCTGCCCAGGCTGGAGCAGGTGAAGTGGCACCAACGTTAGGAACAGCCACTGCCAGCCCCTCACTGCAAGAGTGTGTCCATGGCTGCCAAGGCAGCTTCCCCTGAGGCGGAGGGGCATGGGGTTCACCACTGGCCTTCTGCCTCTTGGGACCTGCCAGCCCAAGCCTCCTCTCATTCACTCCCCTCGTAGCAGCCTAGTGCCCGCCGCACTCCTCACGAGGCAGGCTCCAGAGCACTGAGGGGCGGGGTGCAGGGAATGTCCCCAGACCACGTGGTCTTCCCAAGGTGCACCGGCTCAGGGACCTGAGCCCCTCACAGCCGACTGACCACCCAGTGGACAATGCATGGAGTTTCCACGTGCTCTGCTTTTAAAGAAGGTCCCCTTAATGCCGCATGCAGTGGAAGTAAATGGGCGGGTATGTCCCTCCCATCCAATCATCTCCCTAGCTCTCAGTGTTACCCTAGGTGCTTCTTTTCTGCTGAGTCATCTGTGCACTGCGCCTGTTGCCAGGGCAACGCATCCAAGCCCAGTCTTAAGTGCTTCCCCCATTTCCAGGGTGGAGGGTGGTGTTTTCCATTACAAAAGTACATGAAATATGTCCCTACCCTTCCCTTTTTTTTTTTTTTGGAGGTAAGCAATTTAATAGCATCATGTTTATAAAAAATTAAATTCTTAAATAAAAAATTCCCCTCAAAGAAAACTTTGTGTTCAGATGGTTTCACTGCTAAATTTTATGAAACATTAAAAAAAGAAGTAACACCAATCCTACTCAAGCTTTTTAAGGTAATAAAGGAATAGAGAACAGGTGCCACTCATTTTATAGAGCTAGCACAAGCCTGATATCAGACCTTGAAAAAGACATTAAAAGAAGGAATTACAGACTAATACTCATCGTGAACATACATAATAGAATCCCAACAAAACACTGGCAAATCTAGCAATATGTAAAAAATGAAACACATCAAACCTTGAGGTATGATCAGGGCAAGAATTGAGGCCACTTTTGCCAGTTCCAGCTGTTGGGTTCAACAGCTTTGGGTTAGAACTGACTTTCCTCTGGAAAGTGACTAAAGATTTAGGGGCGCAGCGGAATGGGTATAGTGGTAATTCCGCTACAACCTGCATCTGGCCTTCGTGCTTGAACACGAACCCCAGTTTCAGCATATGAAAATCCAGTTTGGCTGCTAAAAAGAAAAAAATGACCGTAATATGAGTTAACTGATCTCTAAATTGAATTTTCATTTTTCATCTTGTGTAACTGGGCTCATTCTCCCCACCCTCAGCCCTAATATAAAAGACCAGGGTGGTGGTAGGGGGATATCTGATAAGGCCTCATATGAGGAAGGGTCTTCTCTGAAAGCCTTGGGTTGTTTCACCTCCTTTCTTGAGATGGGTTAGAGTAGAAAGCTGGCTTCCCTATTCAGATTAGATCATGGGGAAATTCACTGTAGCACAAAGGCATAAACCTTTGGCCAACATGGAGGCTTTCTTAATCTGATTAGGTGGCTGGCATTCAGAATCATTTAGTGCCTATTGTACAAAATGGATAAAAATGTGCTGAACTTCAGCTACTTAATAGAACAAATAAAATTATAATTGACTGGGCAAATACATCACAAGAAGCAAGGCTTTTTCCCTTCGGGGAATGCGGAGACCTGTGATTCGAAGCACTGAATCTAGAGACTTACTCAGACTCTGAAGAACCTGTACCAGCAGATTACAAACAAGCCAGAATTCAGAGAATGGAGCACACCCTTTCCCAAATTCCTCCTCTGCTCTGGTGTTTACCACATGTGAAACACACCAGTTCTGACAGTATTTTTATAGGATTGGCTTGAAAGGCAATAACCTTACAGCATTTGACTTTTTACTATCCAAACTATTCCATCTAGAATGTATAAAAAGGCAGGGGAAGCCACACTGAATCCCACTGTCCCAGCCCTCGCTTCCTTCCTTTCTAGTCAGTTAATAGGTCCCAAGAGGTTGCTTAAAGACAGTTTGTTCGGAAGTTCTCAACTTTGTTCATGCTGTTTGAAACTTTTTCTCTTCTGATTCACAAGATCACCTTTCCACCAGAAAAGCAGCAATTAAAATATGGCTATGGCTTTTCTTTAAAAAGAAAGAGGAATTGGGTGAGGCAGGGGTGGGACAGAGAGGGGGGCACATGGGCTTGGAACTTAAGTGAACACACATGTGGCCCAGTTGACTTACAGAGAGGCTGGGTGGGATCTCCCTGACATAATCCAGCCTCTGCTTTTAAGTCCTACCCGCCTCTGAGCAGTGGAGAAGAGACATGAAGCTCCTGAGAACCATAAGCCGAGAGGGCCACTTGGACTTGATGTTGACTGAGCATTGATGTTGATTTTCCAGAACCACTCTTTGGAGAAGGAGCATAGACAAGTGAACCAAAGCATATAAATGGGTTTGAGCTTCGAGTACGTGGCTGCTGAAAATTGCTCTCATCATTCACAAAGATACCTGGGCAAGGGCACCATGTATGCCTTTAGCAGTATGGACTTCACAACCTTGGACAGACATGGAAACCTGTTGTTTGAACATGCATTGACTAAATAGGCTATAAGGACACCGAGATGGTCAAACCCGTTCGTCTTTTGCTGTCTTCCTTGGTAAATCCCACATCTGACGATATTTCCCCCCGCTCTCCCCCTTCTTTGCCCTGCTGCAGCCACCCCAGTGAGTTCATGGAACTTACCAGGGAGCCTCCCAGCCCCGGGGCCTTTATACTTGTCCTTTCCTCTGTGCAAAAGCTCTCTCCCAGACAGCTATCTGTTTGCTCCATCACCTCCTTAGGTCTTTGTTCAAATGTCACTCTCATAGAGAGTTCCAGTCCTCCCAGCTCTCTGGTAGCTCCACTACTCTGCTTTATTGTTTACTTACTTACTTGTAAGTTTATTGTTTACTTACTTACTCCCATAAAATGTAAGTTCCCTGAAGGCAGGGAGTTTTATCCCTTTTGTTCACTGCTATAACCTCATCACCTAATTGGTGCCTGATATATAGTATCCACTAAATCAGTATTTGTATACTAGATAAATGAATGAACCACTTTCCTTGAAAGAAATAACATTTCTTCATATGATCAGCATATTTTTAGGGAGGTTATCATTTAGGGCCTGTAATGTGCTTTTGTTATTTTCATAACCACCCCAGGCAAGGCTTTTTAAACATTTATTTTCTGGATGAAAGTGACAGAAATAGAGGAAATTCGTTTAATCATTTAGCAATCCTTCGTTGAACACTCACTTTACTATAGATCCTGTGCTAGGTGCTGGAAATTAAAAAATTATTTAAGACACAATTGTTGATTTCAAGAAATTTCTAATGGGGAAATAAAAAAAATACTATATAAATGTTACAGCGGAGAGTATGCTATATTTGTCAGCAAAAAAGGCTAAGCAGCTCTAACAAACACTCAACAATTCTGTAGCTTAAACTAAAAATGAAGTTTTTAAATCTCACATAATAGTAGGAGCATGTAGGCGAGACGCTCTGCTCTTCATGGGCATTGAAGAATCCAGGTTTCTTTGGTGTTGCTTCTCTTCTACCTTAGAACTTTATCTTGGTCTGCACAGTTGAGGTAGATTAGATTATTACTCCCCTCAAACCTCTATGGGAGGTGCATTCTCCCCTGCCCTTGAATTTGGACTCCATCATGTCACTCGATTTGGTCAAGAGTAGAGTGTTAGTAGGTGTGACTCTAGCAGAAGCTTGAAATGTGCTTGCACGGTCAGGGTTGCCCTCTTGTACCTGCGCCACAATTGTGAGCGTTTCTGCTAGGTAGCTGCTGCCCCTCTAGACTGGACCTCAGAAGGGACACTCTGGAGCAGATCAGGGCGCAACCCCAGCAAGGAACCAGGGCCTGCCAGACCCACAGCTTGAAGTAAAGCCACCTAGCCAACCTTCAGGGAGATCAAATGATTGCTGTTTTGAGCCCGGGTTTTGGGTGATTTGTTACAATAGAAACAGCTGAGTGATACGATGGCCAAAGCTGGGTCATGATGCATTCATGTTCCGGCTCACATGAAGGGGATAGAGCATAGAGGAACGAGGCACGAAGGCCAGGGAGTGGCACCGATTACATTAGCTCACATTCCCCACATGGCCACACATAGCTGCAAGCTGGAGTTGGGCCTGGAAAGTTAGTCTCTGGCTGGGCCGCCACACGTCTAGTTACTACTCCCTTTGCACTCAAGAAAGGGAGAATGGGTTTTAGGGGACAGCTAGCAGTACCCACTACACACAGACAATGGAAGAAATGTCTTAACTCTGGAAAATGGAAAGAGACAGAAGAAATTCCCCAGAAAAACAAAATATTGAGCTGAAGTTTGAGGAGATGAGTAAGTTTGCAATCTGAAAAAGACAGGGAGAAGTATTCTTGACGGAAGGAACAGTATAAGCACAAGAGGAACATGTACGGAAAACCTTGGTTTGATCATGGGGCTGTGGAGAGATTGGTGTGATTGGAGTATTATAGGTGCTCCTAGAAGGGGGGCAGAGGCTAGGGTAGGAATGGCATGACCAAGACATTTGGGTAGCTGAGAGATTGTAACAATGGAAATTGTAACAGTGGGGAATGGTAACCCACCCCACCATTCCTTTGACATTGTTTCTGTAAGTGCTGACTCTGACAAACATGTAGCTTGTAGATGGACAGCATGTTTGTATAAGAATCCCAGGAACTAACTTCAAAAGACACAGAGCCTGACCTTCAGGCCTCCCAGCCCTGGGAGACTTGCTGACCTTCAACCATGGAACCAGGGTGAGAAGAAGCTGAGGTGACTACACCAGGACGGTGCACAGCGGACCTTCAGTGTCTGTATCCGAATGGACGGTGCTCGTCTGCATGTAGAGAGGTTTCAACCCTCTTCCTTGATCTCTTTGTTCGGTTCCCGTCTCCCTCCTCATGAATACCTCTGCCTACACTGAGATACAGAGATGGGCTTAAAGACACGAGTCCCCCATCTTCCTAGGGAGATGGGCTTTGGGACAAAAGTCTTCCATCTTCTGGGTTGCCGCCACCTGAAAATAAACCACCTTCCTTTACACCACCCTCTGCCTCTCGAGTATTGGCTTTGAGAGTGGCAAGCGGCCAGACCTGCGGTCAGTAACAAGAGCACATGATTTGTTTGACTTTACTTTCTATCTTGATAGCTCTTTATATTTCTTACCTTGTTAAAGAAAAAAATAAGAACAGAGGCATACATTTTACAACTTACAAGAGATAACTGTGTGCACTTTTTCCATCCTGATTTCTTCTAGGAAATAGGGAGGTGGACTTGCGCGCTCACCTGGGCACCCCATGACTTTGACGTGACCCTCACCCTCTGTGTCTCCAGGGAACCACAGCACGCCTTTCCCAAACCTCTGTGTCCCCAGGTCGGACTTTCCGTTTCTCCTTCTCTAGACGCTGCCTGGAAGTACACAGATTTCTCTCCCCGCCTCTGCAGCGCTAGACCTCCATGCAGAAACCGAGTGAAGCTGGAGGGTTACCACTAACCCCCGCCAAAGGGGGGGCCTTTGTAATTTTCAACGCCTTAATTCTTGATCAGGAGAAACATGTTATAATGCAGACCCTTACGTGGGATTTGTTATACGGGAATTGTGTCCCCAACTGCTGGGTGGGTTAACGCTTTAGTCTATTTTCCAGACATTAACCCTGTCAACTCTTAAGTCCACTGTAATGGGTGTCCCCTGTTTTGGGCTCTCTTTCCGCTTGCTCCCTCTCCCAGGCCTGGCTAACACATTCTATGTGGCTTCCTGTATTCGTTCCTTTTAAGTGTTCTCGGGGCGGGGGGAGCACCATCGAGAGGTGCAACTTAGGTGGTGCCAGCAGCGTCCAGCCCCAGATGCCAGGCGCTGCCGTGTGTCGGCTTCACTTAGGGTCTAACCAATCACAGATGTCTTAACAGCGGCAGCCATCAGAACAATGTCCAGGTACAACCTTCACTCAGGATTCCTAACTCATCTTCTCAGCGTCTTCTAAAGCTACCCAATTTTCAGTACACTGAGCCAGGCAACTTAAGTAAATGGGGAAAATTAAAATTCCTTATGAGCACATTATTTTCTACATGACCGCTCATTCTCCCTGAGTTTTTTGAAAAGTTTCCCAGTGACATAATATGCCTGCAACTACGTCAGGAAGCAAAGGTAGAGATATATCCCTGCCCTCATGCATTCTGTTAGGAGTTTGGAAAAACTCTTGGAACCTGGCTTTCACACAGCACTACCTGTTGGCTCCCTCTGACAATTCTGGCTAGCACCCAAGGAACCAGAACAAAGTGGGTGGGCTTCTTGGGGACTGTTGTTTGTACAATGGGAAAGCTAGGCCTTCTGTGTCCTGGAAATGTCCTTGTTGCTCACCAGCAGTTGGGCGTTGAGGGAGGCAGCCCAGGGTGGTTCCCTGCCCGACACTGATCAGCTCTGCAGGAGGTAAGAGCTGATTGGACTAGGAGGGCCCCGCCCCCCAAGTAACCTGGTGTCCCAGAGCTATAGTGTTTTCCGGCCCAGGGCTCTTTCCACAAACCAACAATAGCAAAGCAAGTGCTTGCAGGGTACTTGGGTGCCAGGCGCTTTTCTGAGCACTGTACTCCTTTAATCCTCGCCGTGATCCGGAGGTAGGTGCTTCTGTCGCTCTCTTTACAAGGAGGAAACCGAGACACAGAGTAGGATTAGAAAGTTGCCTAGAACCACACAGCTGCTAAATTATAGGAGGATTTGAGGCTTGCCTTCTAACTCTGGAATCCATGCTTTTCACCATTTCACAATGCTATCAATCAATCTCTGAACGTTTAGTTTCACAAACAACTTTTTTTTATTGCAAAAGTAATACATACATGTTTAACAGACAACATTTTTTGATTGCAAGCAAAGAAACTGATTCTAACTTGAACCAGTGGGAATGAGGTAGTTCAGGGAATGTAAGGAAACACTGAAGACTGAGGCTGGCGCTGCACAGAAGGCTCAGAACCCCTGACATCAGGACCACATAGATGCTGCCATGGTGGCTAAAGGAGCCCCAACACTCTTCGTTCTTGCAAACCCCAGGGAGAGAGCCCACTGGTCTAGGCTGAGTTCCACAGCTACTCGTTGACTTGGGTGAGCAGAGCACCCAGTGAACGGACACTCCAAGACCGTATACACTTGGAGAGCAGAAGTTTCCCAGAAGGAAACTGGGGAGTCTTTCCCCTGGAAGGGGAATGGATGCTGACTGGCAAAACTGAAACATGCCCACTCTAGGATTCATTGCAGTGTAGAAGCTTAAAATTACAGACATGGAAATTTCTTGAAATATCACCATCCAGAGATAATCAACTTGCAACACTTTGGTCGGTATTTTTCCAGTCTGCTAATTCCCATGTGAAATATTATAAAAACGGTCATCACTTGTGCCCACCCCCCTCTCTTCCTCTCTCTCTCTCAGGGTCAGGACCTCACAAATGCTGCTGATCTCCCTCCTCTCCACTGCCTCTAGCTCAGTGTTTCCCCAAAAATCTGTTTGCTTGTTGCTTTTTTTTAAATTTAAAATCTGTCCTAATATTTTTATAAGTTGCAATAAAGTTAATTGCTAGAGACACTAAAAATTGTAAAACCGATACATAAAGTACATTCCCCATTTTTTTGTTTTTGTTTTTAGACTCAACAGATACTTGCTGTTCTAAAAGTTTCTAAATTCTTACTCTCAGTTTCGGCACTTACTCAGGGAAGGCTGTGAACAAATAGATTGAGTGGACACTTTGAGTAGCAGCATTCTAGATTACTCTCGTTCCTTTATGTTCTAGCCTCAACTAAAACATCAGTCCTTTGGGAAGTCTTCCTGGCAATCTCCTCCAACTCCCTGCTGGCTGGCTGTCCGGTCTCAGAATTCTGTGTGTCCTTCTTTCAGAGCATTCGCTAATCAAGCTGCTTTTTAAATGAATTTCCCCTGCTGGGTTCAGGGTGCTGCTGGTTACCTCTGAATGTGTCAACCGCTTGCAAAAGTTCAGAGCTCCAGAGCCACTAGAGCCACCACAATCCCTTCAGCAAGCCAGTTGGTCAGTGGAGGTAATTCTGTGTAGTCCTGTTTGTATAAGTGAAAAAAGAAATGCGGCATATCATTAACTTTAAGATGCCATGAATTGTAAGATACATCTCCAGTTCACTGATGTGCAAATAAGAACTGTGAGACACTTCCAGATTTCAGAAATGGTAAAATGTGGAAGTAGGTGTTTTTGAACTGATGAAATGCGGTTGTTAAAATCTCAGTTGTTTGTGTTAATTGTCTCTATGGAGAAAAGATATTTTAGAAAGGAAGAATACAGGTAATAAAGCTTATTTACATTTCCGATTGTGAATATTTTTGCCAAGAAGCAGTTATCTGTGGCTTCTTGTAATTCTTTGGAGAGATTGTCACTAATCTCTCCTCCATTCTTCCATGTTATGTTATGCGTTCGATATCCTTATTTTCCTATCCTATCCCTCAAGTAAGCAAAGTTCTGGGTGGCTCACTAAGTTACCCAAGATGTCGCAATGAGTGACTCAGTGGACAATGGAATTTCTGTTCTCTTTACCCTCAGGTAACATTGCCTAGACCTATGTTGGGAAGATTACCCTGTGAGGCAATTCAGGAGGTTTAATTAACTGGACAGGTCGGTTCCTGGCTCCATTTTTTTCCGTCTTCACGTGGAGGACTAATGAGTAAGGGCTATGACAGAGGAATCTGTATTGCCTGGTCTGGGAAATCATTTCTTTGAGAAGTTCATAAACTGACCTATGACTGTTGTCAATGTTCCAAAACTAAATAAAATCCACAGCTACAGGTGCCAATGATCCATAGACATGACTATGTTAATTTGAATGCACAAGTGCTCAGAAATCTCTTTGTGGCCAATTTTTAAAAAACTTTTTGCTCACTTATTCCAAGTGATCTTATAGCTTCTTTTCCCTACTGGGCATCGTTGTGTACTAATTAGAGTGTGTTTCTTACTAAAATGTCTGTTAACTAGAACTTAATCCATAATCAAGTTTGGCCACGGGCCATCCGTGCATACTAGAGATAGTGATGTGTAGATGGTTCATATCAATATTTAAGGCAACAAATGGCAGTAATAATATCAAGCCACTCAGGTAGACTAGTGACGCCAGAAGCAACAGAGGAGGCACAGGAGTGTGGAGCACTTAGAAAATGGTGGGCCCAGAAAATGCGTCTGTTTCTCGATACTAAAAAAATATGTAGCTATAAAACCCATATTAGAGAGACCACTAGAGTCCCAGACCTTCCCACAAACACCGCTGGGACCAGTAATGAAGCCACCCTCTTATCCTGATAGCACCAACCTAATTTCTGGTAGCAGAGACCCAGGGATCAAGAAGAGGAAGAAGGAGAAAGAAGGCATTTGTTGCGGACCTTCCCTTGTTCATGTCTTTCGCATCCCGGAGTGCCCCTCGCGGGCAGCAGTGCTCTCTGGCTGCTTTATCAGGATGTTCCCCGGGCTTGCTGGGTTTCCCAGTGGGCTCCAAGCATCTCAATGACTTCCCTTTTTTTTTTCCCCTCATACAAAACTCTCATTCCCTTTCGGCAGCTGGAAAACCATCTGATTGAATTGATTGGCACCAGTTTGTGTTTGACTGATCACCCCATACTTCTTTATTCTCCATGTCTGCATTTAAAAAAATTTACTCCAAACTACATCCAGTGAGTGACCTTTAGGCACGTAAATAAACAGGTGTGTGCACAGGAGAATGATGTTTAAACACATACCTATAAACACAACATATAAATAAATAGAATGCAAATGTATATATGTTTACATTGAATACCAATGAAGACTTTTAGGTGTCAAGCAAGAGAAACAAATTCTAACTAACAGACAGGAAAGACATTTACTTGTTGGCTGTGGAGTAACTCAGAGAATCAGAAGGGACGTTGAAGAAGACTTAGGAGGGGCAGGAATTGTGAAGTGGGAAGGAGTGGGAGCAGAAGGTATGTTCTAAGCGGCAGAATTGATGGACGCTTATCTCAGGAAGAATTGACTCCAACAGTCATTTATCATTTTGTTCAACATTCAGATTCCTGAGAGAAAGCATCTGAATAATCTTGCTTGAATCAGAGACCCCTCCTTGGCTGGGGGTTGAGATGTGTTTCGATGGATGGTCCCAACCAACGAAAGAAGTAGTACTCAGGTAGAATCAGGGTACTGTGTCCAGGAGTGTGATGGGCACTCTTTAGACAGCCCACTATCTGCTAAGCGTTTTAGGTGCCAGCTTCCTTGACCAGCGATGCCTGAGAGTGTGTCTTTGGGTTCAGACCCCTAATCATTCCTTTTCACCGCTTCTGTCCTATCTTATTTTAGAACCCATGGCTTCCTTAAAGATCCAAATCAGTTCACACAATAGCTCCCACAATAATAGCAGCTCTAATAAAGTACGGGTCATCGTAAAGTCTACCACGTCCCTGTGAGCTCAGCAGGATGGGCTAGTTGGTTTCCAAGTGCAGCAATCTTTATTTTGGTCCTCTAGCTATTGTTCCAGTTAAAATGAAAAAACCAGGAGTAAGTCCAGTGACATTTCTGTTGCCCCGTAAAACTATAGGATCCTTCCTTTGTGTTTGCCAAGTATCTGGCCTCTTAGAATGTGAAGAAACCCTTTGCTGAAGGTAGCCTTCCTGGTAGGTGACTCTTGGAATCCCTTATTTAAACAAAGCCTAATTAATGCCCTATGGCAAGAACAATGCCCCAGATTAATAGTTAACCAGTTGGAAAGGGTAGTGAGTGCACAGGGTTCAGTAACAGATGTGCAGAACAGGTTGACTCCACCTCTGGCTCTGTCTGTTCCCTGGACTGTGTCTCTCCTTGCTTCCCCACCTCCACGGAGAGCCTGGGAGAAAACATGGAAGGCAAAGCCTCAAGCTGTGACTTGCTAACCAAAGCCGTACATGAATTTAAGGTTAATATTTACTCAGCCAGGAAATGCTCTAATTAAGATGAGCTCTTTAAATCTTAAAGCCCCACCCTGGAAGGACAGAAAAGAGCTCTCCCTAAGGGCTCTGCCCTGTGGAGTGAGTAATCCTTCTCTGCCCTGCACCCAGACATCTCGGAGATGGGGCTAGGCAGACCTTCCTTCTAAGCTCAAGTAGGAGTTAAACTGGGATTGCGGATTGAATTTTCCTGGGGTGTTTAATGGTTTCCAGAATAAGACTGGGCTGGTAGATCTCCAATCCCAGATGGGGGAAAAAAAAAAAAAAGACTAGCCAAATATCTGGAGCGAAAATGAGATTTTTAATCTAGGGAAACAGTTCAGTATAGCAGTAAGAGCAGGAGTCAGATGTCCTGGGTCAAATCCTGGCTCTAAAACTGTTTCCTGTGGGGACTTTGGGTGACTCAACTCTCTAAGCTTTAGTTTCCTCCTGGGTAAATTGCAATAATAGTATCTACCTCATAGAGTTCTGGAGAAAATTAAGCAAAATAATCCAGTAAAGTGCTTAAAGAGTTTCTGCTACCATTAATTCGGTCGTTCATACAATTATTCATTCAAGTAATTTGCGAAGTGTCCAAAAAGTACCACATAGCATGTTAGTGATGGTAATACCGGAAACTATCCCTTTCCTAAAGGAGTTCATAGCCTAGTGGAAAAACAAATGTACACATTTTTCTTCTATTCTGTAATAATTACAATAATAAAAGTATGAACCAGAGTGTTATTAATGTGCAGAAAGGGAGCTCTTTTTATGGAGAAGTTCAGGGAGGCTTCATGGTGACATTTAAACTAAGTATTTAAGGGAGTGCAGGACTTTTTTAGGAAGAGAAAAGAGGTGAAGTCATTCCAGAAAGAAGGAACTTCATGAACAGGAGCACAACAGCGAGAAAAGCCCAGCATGTTTGGGAAACCACAGAAAATTTGTCTGGAATGCCAGGATGAGATGTGGGCATGGCGGGCAACGATGTTAGAATCAGGGACATCATGGGCCACATCAAGGCATTTAGCCTTTATTTTGTGGGATCAGATTTCCATGTGTGAAGAGAATTCATACAGTAATATAAAAACTGGATGAATGAAGAAGAGATTAGAACCAAGAAGCACAGGCAGAAGAATATAGCCACAGTATAGACAAGAGATAAAGAAGGACCAACTCAGGGCCATGGCCAATAACAGGAAAGGTGAGGCGGGAAGAAAGAGTCAGAACACTCTTGTCCGGTCTCCTCACAGTAACACTATGAGCAAATCACTTTTTTCCTACTGCTCCTGGTTCCTTGTATCTAAAACTTGTGTTAAGAAAGGGTTTATAAAAAAATATTTCAGAAGTATTGAGTTTTTCAGAAGAATATTTGTAATGATTTTTCTTGGTAATGATTCAAAAACATTTATGCCAAATACCAAGAACCTGTTAGGCAGATCTTCCAACTATCTCCCACACATGAATTTAACACTTAAATTCGATCCTCTTTTTTGATCTTAGCTCCTTCCTTCCTTTCTTCTCTCTCTCTCTCTCCCTCCCTTCCTTTTTTTCTTCCTTCCTTTCCAGTGATTTTTTAAAAAATTGATTTGGGGGAGAGAGAGAGGAAGGGAGAGAGCAAGAGAGAAAAACATCGATTTGTTGTTCCATTTATTTATGTGTTCATTGGTTGCTTCTTGTATGTGGCCTGACTGGAGATTGAACCCACAACCTTGGTGTATCGGGATGATGCTCTAACCAACTGAGTTACCTGGCCAGGACCTCCTTTCCAGTGATTTTAACTAGAAAGATTTTTTTTTTGGCCTGTTCCAATCTCTTTATTAGTTAGGATTTTTAGTTGCAAGTGACAGAAATCAATTAGTATAATTAGGAGGAAAAGGACGAAAAGTAATACCAGTAGTAGAAGTAGTAGTGGTGGTGGTGGAAGAAGATAAAATTAACTTATATAACTGGGAACTGAGAAGTCCGGAGTTCTAGTCTCACCTTGGTGTAGGAGTCAAACATGATGCCAGGAACCAATTATTGTTCCCTAAGGAATAGAATGCTTTAATTTGGCAGGCCTGGTTCATGAATCCACTTCTGTGGTCAGGAGGACTGGATTATTTACAGAAAGGAAGGGTGTGTGTGTTTTTAGACCCAAAGGAGAGTATGTGACCATAGTCTACTACATGAAAGAATTGGCCAATGATAATTATAGAAGACACTGCTTTTATGCTCTTTGATCTACAATCAAGGATATTTTCAGGCTATAGAAATAAAAGGCCTGTCCATAAAAAGTCAAGCCATTGTTAATATAACAAGAATGGCTTGTGCAACATTGATGTAACCTGGCAGCCAAGGGCAGTGGACTGGAATGCACATGTGTGAACAATGATGACTTCACTGTACTAGTCAGTGGGTGTGGTAGATGCCATTGAGTGAGCATGTGTACTGTGTGGCTGTCACATTCAAAATGAGAAAGTAGAGTAACGAATCTGCATCAGATTTTGCATTAAGCTTGAACATTTTCCACGGAAACTATTCATTTGATTCAGAAGGCTGCAGCTATGGGCAACTGGTGATTGACAGCTTCATCATGACAATGTGCCCACTCATGCATCATGTCTCGTGTAGAGTTTTTTGGTGAAACATCAAATCACCCAGGTGATTCAGACCCCCTACAGCTCAGATTTGGTGCCTTGCAATTTCTGTTTTTCCCAAAACTAAAATCACCTTTGAAAAAGAAGAGATTTCAGACCATCGATGAGATTCAGGAAAATACAATGGGGCGACTGATGGCAATTGGGAGAACTGTATGAGGTCCCAAGGTGCCTACTTTGAAGGGGACTGAGGTGTTATTGTCCTATGTACAATGTTTCTTGTATCTTGCATCTTTTTCAATAAATGTCTCTATTTTTCATAGCACGTGGCTGGATACCCTGTGGACAGAATACATACATATATATGGTTGGACCCCCAAAAAACTGGAATTATCTTCTGGAGGGTGGGCTTCTTGTAGTACAGGCTTCCCCAGCTAGGTGAATGTTCTAGGAACCCATCTGTATCAGTGTACCAGCTGGTGTTGTTGTGAGAGGCTGTGTTTGGCCTCAGTGAACTTTATTTGAAGACTCTTTCAATACATTTGCCCATTTCAAGATGAGTGATTTGTGAGCACACCTGCCTACACTGTGCTGAGTGTTCAGCAGTTTTTGGCCAAAAATGGCATAGCCCCCATGCCCCGCCCTCTCTATTTACCTGATCTTCCCTCGAGTGACATTATTTGTTTCCCTGGATAAAAAAAAGTCCTCAAAGGAAAACATTTTGCTGATGTCGAAGAGGTGAAACAAACAAATCAAAAAGGGCAGAAACCCTAAAAGACATGAAAATCAATGAGTTCAAAAATTCTGAGCAGTGGGAAAAAGTCTCAATAGGTGTATTGTCTCGAACGGAGAGTTCTTTGAAGGTGACTGAAGTTTAAACATGTAAGAGTAAATACACAATTTTTTATAAATAAATTCAGGTTTTTTGGGTCCTCCCTCACGTATATTTTGCTAAAAATCCAGATACAAGGAAAACAGTATTCTCTGAGAAATTAGCTGAAAATATTATACGAAAACCTTATGCTGTGCTGTGGGGTCAACTAAAGTGGAAGCATCTTTTCATTTGCAGCCTAATATTAGTGTCACCCAAACTTTCAGGAAGTCAAATTTATACACTGGCTTTTGGGATCACTCTGGACTCCTGATTGTGGCCAAATTTTGTTCTATCCACTATGAATTTTGCTTTACTCTGGAATTCCTTTTTTTTTTTTTTTTTTAATCCTTACCCAAGGACATTTTTTCATTGCCTTTAGAGAAAGTGAGAGAGAGAGAGAGACATCAGCATGAGGGAGAAACACTGATTGGTTCCCTCTCCTACGCACCCCGAAGAGGACTCAAACCCTGCAACCTTTTGGTCTATGGATGATGTTCCAACCAACTGAGCCATACTGGCCAGGGCTGGAATTCTTTGCAGTCTCAGAAGGAAGGGCTCTAGTCTTGGCAAACTCCCTAGCTCATAGCTATGTTTATACTTTGTCTAGACCTTCATTGCATTTCATGTGACCATGCGCGTGCACACATACTCACACACACATTGTGCTGGAGCCAGTTCCTGATAGCCAAGTGTTAAATTTTCAGGAACTTTTGCAAGCCAACATGTAAACACAACCATTAATAAAGTTTATATAAATTAATAATTAAATGAATTATTTTAAAAGCAAAGATAATACTCAAAATTTGTCATTTCCTAATTATTTACATTTATTATATTTGTATGCTGGGGACACAACAGTGTGCTGTTGTGCTTCTCTTCCCAGTTGTGTTCAGTGAAGTCATGTTGGTAGCTTGAAATCAGCCATGGCGGGATATTTACATCACAGAAATTTGCGAATACTACAAGCCAGGGCTTTTTATTTCACGGGGCTGGGTGTTAAAAGTTTGCTGGCATGCAACTGCACACACACACACCTTCCCGCAGTGCAGACTTCTTCCACATCTTTTTGAACACAGGTATCACCACCTTTAATATATACAAGGTCTATCCAGAAGGTTCCAGCCATGTAATATGAAAAAATTACATTTATTGAAGAAGATACAAGAAATATTATAAAAAGGACAATGATACCTCCACCCCCTTCAAAGTAGGCACCTTGGGACCTCACACAGTTTCCCAGCATTTCTTCCACTGTTCAAAACACTCTGCAAATCCTTTGTTGGAATCACCATCAGCTACCCCGTTGTGTTTTACTGAATCTCACTCATGGTCTGAAGTCTCTTCCCTTTCAAAGGTAATTTTAGTTTTGGGAAAAGCCAGAAGTCACAGGGCGCCAAATCTGGGCTGTAGGGGGCTAAGTCACCTGGGTGATTTGATGTTTCACCAAAAAACTCTGCGTAAGATGTCATGCATGAGCAGATGTGATGCATGAGCAGGTGCGTTGTCAGGATGAAGCTGCCAATCATCAGTTGCCCATAACCGCGGCGTTCTGAATCATCTGAATAGTTTCTGTGGAGGAATATCCAAGCTTGTTGCAAAATTTGATGCAGATTTGTTGCACTACTTGCTCAGGCATTTTGAATGTGACGGCCACACAGTACACATACTCACTCAACGGCATTTACCGCCCCCACTGACTACTACAGTGAAGTCAGCATTGTTCACATACGTGCATTCCAGTCCACTCTCCTTGGCTGCCAGGTTACACTGATGTCGTTGCAAACTGTTCTCATTATATTAACAATGGCCGGACTTCTTCTGGACAGAACTCGTCACGGCACAACATATCAAGGAAAACCTTGTTATGCGTCAAAATATTGTGCTATATGCATCATTCACAATTAGGATTTCTTACCAAGATATTGATCTGCCCTGCGTATTGGGGCAAGTGGGTAAACATTACTAGACATTGCAGTGCTTAGATTTCTCCCCGAGTTCCTTTAAGGGATTTCACTTTGTGAGGGGCCTCACCCAAATAAAATACCTTAATCTACTTTCTCGAGTACACTATTTTTCCCTATTAGAAGATCGCATGTAAGAACCCTGCTGGCACGGAATCAGAAGTCTTGCCAATTTCCCAAGTCCTTGAAAGAGTAATTACTCAGTAGCCAAGGATAAATTTACATTGGATGACTCCTTTGGCCTTTCTTGCTAACAGAAATGTATTTATGAATTCAGTGGCTTCACTGTCATATTATTTCCTTGCTTTGTACAATTAAGCCAAGTGTAATCTCAAAATAGAATCAATTCCTGAATAAATACTGTTTTAAGGCTGATGTAATTTCTTGCTTTTTGCGAGCTGCAATTAAACGTACATATCTACCAGAGCAGCCATACAGGAGGCCAGCCAATGCTCTAGACTTTTAATCTACTTAATGGGATAAAGGTTAGGCATAATTAAATATCTTTGAGTTTGTGGTTTGAGCTTGACTCTCTCAGTGTAATAAGCAAATGACTTTCAATTAAATCTATCTAGGGGATAAAATAAAAACATTCATCAAGGTAGCAATTTTGAAGGAATAATTCTCCTTCTAGTCAAACTTGAAATGGCTTGGCACTTTGTCCAAATGTCTGAAAAATATGTATCAACTTTAGTATACTCTTAGTTATGGCACTCAGGGAGGGAGTGTAGAGAAAGATCAATTCCCTCATCTCAGCCTTCCCTAAGTCCCAGGACCTCCCTTTTGTTACTTGGGTTTCTGTATCGTCCTGTGAACTTTCTGAAAGAATGTTGGAGGCTCTGAAGCAGTAAATATCTTGGGACAGCAAAGATCAAACACTCTAACTGTGACAAACTGACGATTTCCCTACATCTGATAGCTAAAAGGCAGCACTGAAAATTGGCAAAGACTCTGCTTGGAGAAGATTGTCTGTTTTAAGAAGAGGAATGTGCTCAGCTCCTGAAGCAATGAGGGATCCCCACGGTCAGTGAAGCAGAATTCCATCCAGAGACGTGCTCACAAGCGTGACATCCTGCTGCCTCAGATCCTACCCAGAACCTCTGCTCTGAAATCCCAGTTCCATTTCAACATGGATTTCTCAGTGTTGGTGACAGCTGACATCAATCACTCTACTTTGTGACTTTCCCTGAAATGACTGGTCCGAACAGCCCATGCCAACATAGCTTTTCATCCAGGCTCAATGCTGTTCTCTTCTGCCCGTTGACCAGAAAATAGCTTACCTACTTGCTGTCAGGTAAAACAAACCAGGTAGACAGGATTCCTTGAAGACAGTCCGTACTTTAGCCTCAGAGAGATCTGCACTGCTACGGGCAGTGACACGAAGGCCAGAGAAGTGGAATGAGTGAAGGCAAGGGCGAGGCATGGGGCTGGGCAACCGGGGTGCCGGGTAAAGACGAATCACATGGCGTCGTGTGAAAAAGAAAAGGAATTCCCATTAGCTACACTGAGACCCTTGTCTGTAATGTCCCAGAGGTCCCCTCTAACCTAAAAGTTTAATCTTGAGGGCCATTCGTTTGCTCCTTAGAATCAGGGTGTAGAAGAGAGAGCGGTGACCAAGAGATCTTTCCCCACCCCCACCCCTCTCTCTTATACACACACATGCATGCAAATACACAAGCACGCACCTACACTCATGTGTGTATATGTGTAAGCCCCGATTACCAGACCTCATTTCTGACATTTTGCATTTTAGCAAGTGTTTCTCTGGATGCCTGCTTTAAGAACACTGTATTGTACTTTCGATTTATGACCTATGTTCTGTAATCTTTCATCTCCATGTTTATTTTGAGCACTGATCCTTGGCACTAAGTTTTTAATGTTCCACATTTAAAATTCTATCAACATGTTCCATGTAAAAGAACTTGTTTAGGCCAAATACCCATAAAGAGAGTGTTTGCTTAACAATCGAGTAGAGTTTGTTTCCTCGTTGACTCACTTCAAACCCTAGAGAGTGGAATGCCTTGCCCTCATCAGCTACCTGATAACCATCAGAGTCACCATATCTGACTAGGGGATGGGGGATGGATGCAAGAAGAATATGGTATTTAAATTGTGATGCCCAAGTCAAGCCCTTCCCTCAACTCAAGCTATGCAGGAGAATATTCTCCCCAAGGAAATTCAGGGATAGAAATTTTCCATCAGATCCTAAGGAAGAGGAGGCACGTTCATGACTGACAAATGTGGGGAAGGGACAGACAGAACTGCAATTTGAAGGAACTGGGCCGAAGACTAGGGCTTCCTGGGTCAGAACCAAAGGAAGCAACTGTTCTTTTCACCAGCTGGGGAGCCTAATGGGCACACTTTCAGCCCACTCCTCCATCAAGTACGTCCTATGGCCAGCTGCCTGGGATGGCGCCACCTTTGACACCCTGGAAATCCTACTTCTGAAACGCCTTCCTAGTTTCCTATAGCCTTGTGCATCTCCTTCCCAATGTTGAAGAAGGAACCCAACCCAGATTGTCTCTCATAAATTTCAGTGTTGTTTCCGAAGGAATGGAGACAAACCATGGAGACGTGTGAGGCTGATGTGGTGCCAGAGGGTCTCTATGGCTATGGGTGCGTTTGTCCAGGTGAGTAGATACTGCAGTTCCTCCCGGGGGCCTGGCATAGCCCTGAAGACTAAGAGATGGGCTCAGGGTCTGAACTGCTTAGGAGAATTTAGATACAGTGCTGAGCTGAGAATCTCGAGTTGGTTGAAAACCTCCGAGATAAAAGCTGCTCATTTCCAGCTATAACTTTCACAAATCCACTATTCTTTAAAAAATAGCAGTTGAGCTCTAACAGCTGGGCTCTTCTACGCCCAGCCCCCCAAACCTGTGCACCCATTCCCTGCAGTTTCCCACTGGCAAGACTTCGCTCTTGGACTTGATGCTACTGAGCTTGCGTCGTCTGCAGTTTCTATTTAAAGGCAAATTGCAGACAGAGAAATATGTGCTGTAAATTATTACAGCAATGTGACACATGGCTTTTCTGCCACTAAGGTCAGTCTGTCACAGGCCTCTCGCTTCCTCCTCAATTGCTGTTCATTCCAGGAGGCTTCCTCAATTTCAGCGATTCTTGTGGTGCAGAACTGCCCGCCCAGGCATTTATCACTGGCAGTAACCGAGAGAGCTGTGATCTTTTACATCCCCCCACAATGATCTGAGTCTTGGAAGGTTTCCTAAACTCCCTGACCCCCTTTACCAGGCCAGGACCTCTCTTCCTTTCTAAGTGGGACAGATCGAGTTCAGAGCGGGGCTGTCCCACTGCATAGGAGCTTGTAGGTCACAGCGACGTCCAACAGATTCATTAACATAGCAATTGAAAGAGAGAAAAGAAGCCAGGGCGATTCTAGTGAATGCTGAGCCTTGTTCTAAATCCTCATATAGAATCTTGATAGACCCGCAAGTCGGGTATTTGAGGCTCTGGTTTGCAAAAGAATTTCAGAGAGTCAAAGCATGGGAATGGAGCCATCAGGAGCGAAAGCCATGCCTTGCAAAGCCCCACTGCGAACAAGCTCAGCTCAGGGGAGAGGCCTGCGCTGAAATCAGAGCGTGCGTGGTCAACAAGGTACCTGGTTTCCAGCTCCATTCCAGCAGGTGAAAGTGTGCTTATTTTTAAATTTTGCGTGAAGGCAAGAATTCCTTTTCTCTCCATCAGTGGTTCCTGTTAACTTAGAACACAATGCCCTTTCTCCAGTCCCGCTTTCAGAGGAGAGGACCTTTCTCCAACTTGCAGACATTCCCATAGCTTTTGATGGACCCACCCTGGCTGTGAGCGTGGAAACAGGGTGTGTCTGTTAAATATGAACTCCCAGGGGATGCACTTTGTGAGTAAGCAGGCCCGAGTGTGCCCACATCCACTCCGATTCTTTCCTTGGAGGTGCCCTGGCTGAGTGGCTTTCCTGACAGGCACCCCTAGCCGGCTTGCACAGTGCACTGTGAGGTCTTGTTGCCAGGACCCGGGACTCCAGTGCAATCCACAGCCAAGAGACAGCACCAGCATGTCGGGTCTGCACAATGGGCCACCTTGAACTCATCACTATATTTTGGGAACAAAAACTGTACATCGATATTTAAGGAATTCAGCACTTGGATAAAAGAAAAACAACACTGTGGGAGAGGGGCTGAGTTGGGCTCCACCTACTTTTTGACCACAAATTCCAGAAAACTTCTGGAATTGCTTATTCTAAAAGTCCCAATGGGGAAAAAAATGCCTAAAACATTTCCCCAGTTGTAGGCACCTTTTTCAGCTGCTTTCTCCTAAAAGTGTGCACTTTACAAGCACTGAATTTGAAACTTAAAAAAAACACAACTCAATCACCTTTCTCTACCTTTGCGACTACTTATAATCAAATACACTAGTAAGTTGCATCTTAGCTTTTGAAGTTACCCTGTTTCTTTTTTTTTTATCCTCACCACAAGACATGGTTATTGATTTGATGGAGAGAGAGAGAGAGAGAGAGAGAGACATCAGTTGGAGAGAAAAACGTTGATCAGTTGCCTCCTGCACACACTCCCAACTGAGGCTGGAACCGCAACCTTTTGGTGCACAAGGTGATGCTCCAAACAACTGAGCCACCTGGCCAGACTTTCCCATTTATTTTGATAATGAATTGCCGTAAAGAAATTTAATGGTAGATGTGCTTGCTCTGTACTGACCTTCCCTCCTTAGCGCCCCACTTCTTTTGATAAGAGAGCAAACTGAGCACCCTGGTCAGGTAGCTCAGTTGGTTAGAGCAGGGGTCCCCAGCCCCTGGTCCATGGAAAAATTGTCTTCCATGAAACTGGTCCCTGGTGCCAAAAAGGTTGGGGACCACCAGGTTAGAGCGTCATCCTCATATACCAAGGTTGTGGGTTCAATCCCAGGTCAGGGCACATATAAGGAGCAACCAATGAAGGCACAAATAGGTGGAACAACAAATCAATGCTTTTTTCCTCTCTTTAAAAATCAATTTTTAAAAAAATAACTAAAGAGTAAACTGGGCCGGGTAGCTCACCTGGTTAGAGCGTCATCCTTATACACCAAGATTGCGGTCAGGGCTCAAACAAGAAGTAACCGATAAACGTACAAATAAGTGGAACAACAAATTCATGTTTCTCTCTCCCTTCCTCTCTCTCTCTCTAAAATTAAAACAAAACAAAACAACAACAACAACAACAACAACAACACCCAGCAAAAGGAATACAGGAGTT
The DNA here is from genome assembly GCA_004026545.1 of Mormoops blainvillei. NCBI lineage: Eukaryota > Metazoa > Chordata > Mammalia > Chiroptera > Mormoopidae > Mormoops > Mormoops blainvillei. The sequence goes on along the minus strand of PVJD01002151.1, from coordinate 180,649 downwards.
CAGCTGCCCCGGTACCCTAGGGAGATCCTGCCTCACATGCTTCTTACTCAGAGGAGGAAGAGTTGCCATTGGTTAGTGGCTAAAACTTGTGGTCAGCTCATGCTGTTGGTCTGGGCTCCTCTTGTGTCACAGTGAAAGGGGCTGCAGTGGGTGTGGGCGAAAGGAGGCTGAGCAGGGTTACTTTGCTGTTTGAACAGTGATCAGGCTGGGGCTGCCTCTGGGAAGCACAAGGAGATGGACGGCACAGGTCGGAAAGAAGCAGGGTGGGTAGGGAGAGGCTCACGGTCCCAGCTGCTGAGGAAACATGCTTTCCTGTCACCGAGCCTCCTAAATGGCTGTGGGGCAGGACTCTCTTGTGTATTTTCCAGGGCCTCGTTCACCATGGAATTGTGTAGTGCTGGCTTCTGGGCCTGTGGCTTCCCAGCCTTGCTGCCAGAGGGAAAGAGGTGACAAAGAGGGGGCAGACCTTTGACTCTGCCCCTGTTCTACCTGCCTATCCCATGAAGCTTCAGTTCAGAGTTGTGTGCCAGACCATGTGCCAGAGTCCATGTCGAGGGGCTCACATGAGGGAGGCTCTTCCTGGTTTTGCCACACACTAAAAACATCTACCAAATTATTCCATTCCCCCAGTAGAGGCCAGTGACCCAAAGTAGGTTCATGATTGAGTTTTTAGAACTTGGCTTTCCAAATTGTACTTCATGTGCTATAGGTTTTCCGCCAGAACTCTTTTCTACTCTCATTGCTTCCCGGTTTAGTCCAAGCCCATATCCAACGTGGAGTTGGGCCAAAAGTAGGGGTTGGTTCCTCAGGCTCGGAAGGAGTGGAGATTCGCTCAGGTAACGGGGGATGTTTTATGGACAGATGCAGCAATGCAGGAAGTGAAGATCCCACAAGAGCCCAGACTAAAGGACAGAGGGTCCCTGTGGAAGAGGACATAGAGGTCAGGAATTGGAAATAACTAAGATTTCTCTGGGGTCTATATTGTTGATCCATCAGGGCGACATTTTGAATTGCCACCATTATAGTGGCAGAGCAGTTCTTGTCTTTCCTTGGATTTTCCCAGCATCCACCTGCCACCTGAACCATGCTTCATCCCGTATCTTTTTTTTCTATGTCAGGGATTTCTGCTAGTGCACAGCCCAGGGATACTCATGACTTCTGTTTATCCTAACTTTGGTTTACCTGTGAATTCTCACTACTCAGTGGCAATCAGTGTTCTTGTATCTTACGTTCAGGATTCTTCGGGAGACAGAATCTGACTGGCCCGGGTTAGTCACCGACAGTCCTTTGGGCAGAGGCCTTCATGCTGGGCCACGCGCCTGTCTGTGGATTGCCTGCCTGGTCTTGTCCCTTAGCAGGGGGTTGGGGGATCTTCCCCAGCCGATAACTGGGGGCTTGCAGCACTTGATGATTTCCTTCCTCCAGATTGTAAGACAAAACGTGAAAAGGAAGAAAACAAAATTTTCCACAGTTCCATGACAACGTGAAAACACCCTCAATGCCGAGGCACCCTGGGAGCCTGCTCCTAGCGAGGTCCCTGTGACATATGTGGCCTTTCTGCCAACAGCAGAGCCTATGTGTAGTTGTCCTGAAAGTCATTATCTGCCTGCCATTTTGTAAAAAGCAACAAAAACCCTATCGAACCTTTGCTCAAGGCTGTGAATACTAAAATTTGCCAGAGGAAATGGTGGGAACTGCATTACTTAAATCCTTTCAAAATTGCCTGAATAAAGCACTTGACTCAGACTAAGGAGAATAGGCTGGCGCTGACCCTGCAGGGCATCGATAAGATGACCTCAGAGTTTTGTGGGTTTTTTTTTTCTTCCTGTGTCTGGTTTCTATGAAGGAGAAAGACTGGAGCAGAACCAATGAAACAAAGAAGTAAGTTCATTCCCCCTCCTACCCCCAGACCCTTTCATCTTTAGTTGGGTACTGATTCCAAATTGTCTCCACCAAAGAAGTTTAAAAAGCATCCACACATAATGTCATCCTAAAATATTGTAAGATCATCATTTCAAAAAGCTTTTCGTGTTTCCATTTCTTCTTCCATAATTACTGCATATGTCATCATAAGTGGACTCTGAATAATTCTCCCAATTCCCTCTGGTGCCTCGAAGCGTTCTCCACCTTACAGCAGTTAAATAGAGTCAAATGTTCCCTTGCCTGGCTTTATGCATTTGTGATGAAGTAAGGGTTGTTTGCTCTTTGAGATACAAATAATCACAGGGCAGCTTCTTGGGCAACAGCGAGAAACCAGAAAAGTCAAAGTAGAAGGAAATGGTATCTTTTGCAGGAGGTGTAGCTTTGCTTTTTCTTCTTCTTTCATGCATTCAGTTTAGAAAACAGATAAGGAGGTACTATTTATTGAGAAGGAAATGTGTGCATTAGCTACCATGGTAACTTATGTTACTATTGGCACTGTCCAGGCCAATTAAGGCCCTTTCACAATGCTCATTTTCTTTCTGGGACTGAGAAAGCCACTCAAGTCAGAGGGAGATAAGTATCTTACAAACACTGAGCATCAGGCTTCAAATGTCCCTCTATTGACTTTTCTGGCAATCCTACTGTGCACAATGGAGTTGCATTTACTCCAAGCCTCTGGGAGAAGCCTGGGCCCTGGCCTGTGCCCAGCTCTAGTGCTGGGCAGGGACACCTCCTTTAGCTGGGGTCAGTCTTGTCACCATACCCCTCTGCACCTGCTGCCCAGTTGCTCTGCAGTCAGAGTCCAAGCCCCACTTGTTCGGTTCTATGTACATCTTTCTTCCCAGGCCCTCGGTATGCAGAGTCACTGTAGCAGGGTCCCCCTGGAGCTGTATGTCCCAGTCCTGGTACCCTGGCAAACACACTTTCATTTTTTCCAACTGTCATTTGTACAATTCTGGGTTAATCCTCCCAGGGTACTGTGGTAGCTATGATGTACACTAATCCCTAATTGCCTCCTGATCTTGATATTTAAGTATTTTCTCAGCCACTTCTTTGGAGGTGACATGAGGTGCCCTAAAACTTGCATCCCACGTCCTGCATGAGTCACTTCCTTTGCATCGTGGGAGGCCAGCTCCATCCTTATATACTGTATGGACCATGATGGGCATTCGTCATAATGTAGAGTGATGGCAGAAAGGAAGGGCACATCAGGTCAGACATGTGGCTGTTTAATCAGGGGAACGTGTGCCGAGCGATAGTGGCTCACCGCATGGAGAACATACACAGCGATAGAGGATTCCTACTGGGTAAATTTAGGACGTGTTCAGCACTTACTTCATTTGGTGTATGCACTGGGACAGCTACACTAGTTGTCCGTGGCCGATTATTTGGTGTCATGCCATATAGATTGGAACTATGGCAGCGATTAATAGTATTAACATAAACAGGTACCTCATGGGGCAGCTTTAAATGAAGAGTGCCTATATTCTATGTACAATCAAAATATGAATTAGGCTTAGGACTTTAAAAGCATTTTTGACCCCGTTTAACCTTTCCTTGGAAATTTTTCAGGGGGATCTGCTTGGGTAAGCAATGAAACCAAGCAGACAGGGCCTCAGTTCTCCTTCTTCTCTTGCCTGCTCTTTTGTGTAAGGTTCTGAGGAAGATTTCTTTTGAGAAAAGTGCTCTCTCTTAGAAATTAGGTTGAGCCCTGGCCCAAGGGTTGTCCCAATATACCAGGGTTGTGGGTTTGATCTCTGGTCAGGGCACATATAAGAATCAACTAATGAATGCATGGAATGGGCGGAACAACAAATCAATGTTTCTGTCTCTGTCCCCATCCCTTCTTTGAAGAAGAAAGAGAGAAAGAGAGGAAGGAAGGAAGGAAGGAAGGGAGGGAGGAAGGAAGGAAAGGAGGGAGGGAGGGAGGGACGGAGGGAAGGAGGGAAAGAAAGAAATCCTGCAAGATATACAATTCTAATACTGGTGGTATTTCTATGGGGGTATGGAGGTACATGGGAAGGAACACCTAATCCAATCTTGGGGGTGAGGCATGGATTAGGAAAAGCTTTCCATAAAAAGTGATTCCTGAGTGTGTGGAGGGTGGGGTGGGGCAATTATGTACCCCTCCAGGTAGAGGTAGCAGCATGTGGAAAGTCCCAGAAGCAAGGGAAAGTTTAGCTTTTTCGGAAAGTATCAAAGTGTCCAATATGGCTTGGGTGTTTGGTTTCAGATGAGAATGATGATTTGAGCTAGGGTCAAACCTATCTTCCTGCCCATTCCACTTTGTCAGTTTCACTTCCTTTAGCCAGTGCTCTTGTGTTTGGGTGGCACCTCCCAAGCTCTTGAACTTCAAACCCAGTGAGGCTATTGTCTGTTTTGCCTTGTCCTTTTGGTAATGCTGAACTTTACCCCAACTACAGCCTCAGAACATGCTCCGCACATGACCCAGCTTGAGACACTAGACATCGACTCCAGTCAGCTCACTTGTACATTCGCTTTTCACTGCCTACACATACATATAAACCTGACAAATTCCTGAGCCCTACCACGCCCGAGGCCTGATTTGTCTAAACAAAGTGCTGAACTTACACTGGTCGTGGCCTAGCCTTCGCATTTGGTTTCTCAGTCAAGTCTTTGGCAGGAACCTTGCAGTGGAATGATAGAGTGACCTCCAAAATGCCCAACACGGTACAGCAAGCAAGTGTAACTCTTAGGAAGCCAGCATTTGGTTACTTACAATTCATGCGGCTAGCCCTCAACAAGTACTGAGCTCTCTCTCTAGCTCGCTAAGATACCTTGCGTACCAACTGTCGTCCAGCTATGACATTTTAGCTTACAATTAAGTTTTTCATTTGTGAAAAATGCTCCATGCTCTGTTTTTACTTTAGACTTCTCTCAGTATTAAGGGGCTTTCCATGTTGTGAGGATTGAAAATGCCAGAAATTTCCTCTGCTGTGTACCTCTGAGCACCATGATGATGTCTGCTGGAATTTAGAGCTCACCAAAATCAAAGAGCTCTGTTCAAAGTCTTTAGGGAGCTACCCTCTCTGGTGGAGGAACCAGCAAGTTCTATACTGCTTATTATGGTCTCCAAATTGTTGATTGTGACAAAGCAAGTTTTGTGTATAGGAAATAACCACTTCCCTTCTCCCTTTGTAAGACTTTAAAAAAAAATTGATCTTAGATAAGAAGCCATAAATAATTACATAAACAATTACTCAGCCTTGGCCTTTTTTCTTTTAATCCTATAATGGTATTTTGGAAATAACATCAGACACTACTATTTCTTTTCAGTTTTCATAGTGAATAAAAACAGGAAGAAAATTTAAATATTATAAGTACTTGGTTTTTAAGACTTGCATTAATTGTGAGAAGATACATTACTGGCTCCTTGTTTGCTAACCATGCATGACTAGGCAACTGAATGGAAGTTTTTGTTTTCCGCAGGCAGAAAATAAGACCATTTTTACGGTATGTCATTGAGGACATAAATTTCTCAGCTATATGTGGTGCTTAGATTAAAACTGTGCTTTTAGATGTGAACCAATATTTAGTTTTAAGTATCTAAACTATAACTTCTCCCAAGCCATAAAGAAGTTAAAAGCTAGGTCACTCTCTAAATGGAGGTTGGGCTTTCTAATATACTGTTATCTTTTATGGGACAAAAAGCGATGTCAGTGTTCCATAAATGTTATGCCAGCTTCCCCTATTTAGCTTTCTATAGGAAGTTGGGAATAAAAATGTGACCCATCAATATGAGCAATAAATATTTACCATGTACTTAGTGATAGACTGGATATTTATTGTTTGAAAATGTCCTGAGAAAAAAAAGGGGAGCCATTTTACCATGGAGAATATGACTGTTCATTACATGAGAAAAGAATTTCCTAGATTTGAAGTGACTCAAAACAGTTGATTTAATATTTATCGTTAGTATTATATGAATTTTAAATATATTGTAACTACAGGAATACCTGCTTATAATTTGAATGTTATAATGCTGGATAATACACTGTGACTAGTAGAGCTTCATGAAAATTATCAAGGTGAAAGTTTCATTTAATACTTTAGTTGTGCAATTTTACCTTTTATTGTATTAAGCCTATTTGCCTCATAGTAGTAGAACTGATTGCATAAACGCCCTTCTCCATGCCACCCTATGATGCTTTTGTTATTCATTCATTCATTCATTCATTCATTCATTCATTCATTCTACTTAAATCATTCATTATTCATTCATTCTACTTAAACCTGTTGAGCACATGCAGGGAATAAACCAGTCTGCAAGGTGGAGATCATTTGAAGATCAGATCTTTGCCCTCCAGGAGTGAAAAAAAAAGTGGAAGGGAGTGTCTGACATTCTTTGACACAAGTGTGAAAAGAGTGCAGAGTGAAAATGGATGGAGTGGCCAGGTCTAGATAGATGGGGGCCTGGTCTACACAGTCCTTCTATAGTGCAGGATTTAACCACAAAGGATAAAAAGGCTTGGGTTTGGCTCCTTGTCCAACTACTTACTAGTTTGTGACTCCGGGCAATTCACTTCAACTCCCTGAATTTTCTCATCTACAAAATTGAAATAATAACAGCTGCTCACTGATCTCACAGAATGGTGGTTTTAAGGCTCAAAGGAGATAGTGCAAATGAAAATCTTTTTTAAAGATTATATAAACTCTTAGAACTAATAAATTCAGTAAAGTTGCAGGATACAAAATCAATGCACAAAAATCTGTCGCATATCTATATACTAACAACAAACTATCAGAAAGGGGAAATTAGGAAAACAATCCCATTTGCAATTGCATCAAAAGAATAAATACCTAGGACTAAATTTAACCAAGGATGCAGAAGAACTGTATATTGAAAATTATAAGACATTAATAAAAAAATTGAAAAAGACACAAATAGAAGGATACTCCGTGCTCATGGATTGGAAGAATCAATATTGTTAAAATGTCCACACTACTTAAAGCAATCTGCACATTCAATGCAGTCCCTATCCCTATCAAAATTCCAAAAGCATTTTTTCACAGAAGTAAAGCAAATAATTCTAAAATTTGCATGGAACAATGAAGACCCCCAAATAGCCAAAACAGTCTTGAGAAAGAAACACAAAGCTGGAGGTACCATACTCTCTGATTCAAAACTGTGTTACAAAGCTATAATAATTAAAACAGTATGACATTGACACTAAAACAGTGCTTAGATCAATGGGACAAAATAGAGAGCCCAGAAATAAACCCACACATATGTGGCTAATTATTTTACAACAAAGGAGCCAAGAATATACAATGGGGAAAGGACAGTCTCTCCACTAAATGGTGCTGGGAAAATTGGACAACCACATGCAAAAGAATGAAGCTCGTTACTATCTTATACCATATGCAACATTTATCTCAAAAGATTAAAGACTTGAATGTAAGACCTGAAACCATAAAACCCCTAGAAGAAAACAAAGGCAGTAAATACTCTGACCTATGTCATGGTGATGATTTTTTGAATCTGATTCTGAAAGCAAAAACAGCAACAATAAAAATAAACAAGTGGGACTGCATCAAACTAAAAAGTTTTTGCACAGCAAAGGAAACGGTCAGGAAAATAAAAAGTTAACCTACTGAATGGAAGAAAATATTTGCAAGTTACATGCCTGATAAGGGGCTAATCTCCAAAATATATAAAGAACTCATACAAATCAACAGCAAAAAAAAAAAAAAAAATATATATATATATATGTATATCAAATAATCCTACTTTAGAAATGGGCAGGAGATGTGAATAGGCATTTTTCCAAAGAAGATAGACATATGACCAAAAAGTACATGAAAAAATAATCTTCCTAATTGATTATCAGGGAAAGGCGAATTTAAACCACAGTGAGATACCAGCTCACGCCCGTTAGAATATTTGTTACCAACAAGACAAGAAATAACAAGTGTTAGTGAGGATGTGGAAGAAAGGGAACCCTTGTGCTCTGTTGGTGGGAATGTAAATTGGTGCAGGTACTGTGGATGACACTATGGAGGTCCTTAAAAAAATTAAAAATAGAATTACCGTATGACTCACCAATTCTACTTCTGGAATTGAAAAGCTATATGGACCCCCATGTTCATCACAACATTATTTACAATAGCCATGATATGGAAACAAGCTACATGTCCCCTGATAAGTGAATGGATAAAAAAATTATTACATACACACCGGAGTATTATTCAGTCATAAAAGGAATAAAATCCTGCCATTTGCAACAATATGGAGGGCATTATGATAAGTGAAGTTAGAGAAAAACAAATACTGTGTAGTCTCTCAAATGTGGAATCTAAAACAAAAACGAAACTAAGCTTATAGATACAGAGAACAGATTGATGGTTGCCAGAGGTGACGACTGAGTGAGGTAGGAGAAATGGGTGAAAGGGGTTAAAAAGACTTAAAAATATATATATTTATATATTTTATATAATTATATATTTATATATTTTGTATAATTATCTTATATATTTATATATTATATATAATTATATTATATAATATTTATTTATTATATAATTTGGCATATATATTATAGGCACTGGTGTCCAATTTCAGGTATTGCGACTACTTCTGGACTTCATGATAAGTAAGGGAGATGAAGAATCTGAAGAGGACTAAAAAAGATGAAAAAGAACAAAATGGGGAGCCTGACACAACATCCTCAATAAGCACAGGAGCGGCTCCAGGTGTTTTCTATCTTTAACAAGACCCAAACAGAAGAAATGGATTTAAATCCCAGCATGAGGGACTTGGGTTAGGAATAAGAATGATTTTACTTTCTCTAAAGGGCCCTTAATGGCTAGTTAGGGAAGGTGCTGGTTCTCTCTTGGGAGCCTTTAAAAACAGAATAGAGGCATCTTAAGGACGGTGGGATACTATTCATTGCAGAGTACATAAACGGAGTTCAAGTACAGGAAGTGCGCAGGTGATGCTCGGAACACACACGGTTCTCAGTTATTCCTGGCGGGAGAACCAGAGTCTGGAGGATCGTATCTGGGTCCTGCTCGCCGTCTGGACAGTGGGTAGGAAAGGTATTCCTTCTCTTCCGCAGACCTCTGTTATTCTTTTCCTTACTTTGTGTAACTGTATGTGTTTCATGACCTAACTGCAATAGCCTGAGGGCCATTCGGGTCATTTGCTTCAGGAGCGACAAAGCCTACCACTGCTTTCTCTTGCGCACTTGGTGGGATCCTGTCATTTCACCCCAGAGCCATGCAGACTGTCATACAGGCCTAGTGGACGCTGCAGTAACTCAAGCCTCTAAGTTACAGCCCTCACCCCAGTGGGAGGCATTTCAGGATTCCTGGTATGTGGCTGGCAGGAAACCAGGTACATTGGGACCCAAAGACCATACTTAACTTGGTTATTTTCCAGGTTCTATAAAGTGAAACAAAATCTTTAAAGCAGCCAGGTACAGACATACTCTAGGCAGACGGCAAGGTGTATTCTGCATAACCAGCCGAAACACACTTCAAAGAAACCCTTTGCCCCATTGGAATTGTTCTGGGATGTTCTCGAACCAACACCGTGATTAAATCTGGCTTCCATTCCCAAAAGAGGGGCAACCCGCAAATGAGCAGAGGCCTGTGGTGGCTTTGCCACTCTGACTGTGGGCTTGTCCAGCCATCACTCCAGTCTCTGCCCCTCTTTGGCTGTGGGAGGAAGGGTGTAAGGCCGGAGGATGTGCCAATGAGTCCTCTATTTGCCAGTTATGATATTTGGGTCAGAACTATTCCTGAAACAGCACTGTTTTCTTAAACTTATTTTCCATCTAATTACACCGTTGCTTGGAGCATGTGGTGTTTTTTTCCACCCTTCATGGTTGGAGTCCGCTTTCGTATTTGTGTAGCCAACGGGAAACATGGCAGAAATAGGAGGGAGTTTCTGTTGTAACTGTCTATTTTTAGTGGCTTATAAACTTCTCAATATTCCTTTGGCCTGAAGCTACACATGCTTGGTCTCATCCCAAAGGGAAGTTATTTTGGAAAGTTTGAGCAAAATCCTCTCTGTTGCTGCTTGGACCGAGTAAGGAAGACAGACAAAAATGGGCTTTGGGGAAATCAGGTCTGTAACTTTGGGGCTGGTGTGGCACTGGCCACTGGAATCCTCCTTGGTCCGTCCCCGCAGCGCTCTGTTAGAGCTGGGGCTGCTGGGCCAGACAGGTGGGGGCGGTCGGAGGCTGCCTTCTGGTCGCAGGAAAATGGTGCTGCCGTTGCCCCTAAGTGGAGGGCCAATAGTAGGGCAGTCGGTGGGCTGCACTGCAGTTTGAGAGGAGAAAGGACTGGATCGGAACTCAGGAAACTTGTCTTCTGCCTCTTCCTAGTTGTGAGTTGACAGATCAGGTCCCTTCCCCGGAATTCAGCTGCCTCCTCTACAGAGTGAAGTGGCTAAGCCAGCTCTCAGTTCTGACTCTGCTCTGGAAGAAGGGGATAGAAATATGTCTCTTTTGGGATGAAAGTACTCCAATAATTGGGGGGGGGGATTTTTTTCATGTTTTAGAGGCGCTTCTGGTAAGAAGTCATTGAGACCAAGGGCAGGCCTTCACTGTAGCTTATATTAGGGGGAATAAAAAGATTGAGGCTCTGGAATACAAATATATAGAGGACTCTTTGTTTGTGGAGGGTGGAGATGATGGAAAAGTATAAACAAAAATGAAGTGATGATTTTTATGTGGTCATTCTACTTAATTTCCCAGAAGTGAAGGTATTTATCCGTCAGAGCAGATGAAAGCCAAGCTCAACTCTCTTTCTTCCAAAAATATAAAAAATTTCATTTGTCTGTTTATTCATTTATTTCTTAAACTAATATTTATTAAGTGCCACTACTTTTCATCCTTCCCTGTTAGAGTGGGAAGGAAATGGATGCAGGAAGGAAATGGTAAAGGGAAAACTGGTTGACTGTCTGGACACAGAAGGTGGCCTTGGGGCCTAGGGAGTCCACTGAATATTTAACATACATTTTAAAAAATTCTCACCTGAGCATATTTTTATTGATTTTAGGGAGAAAGGAAGGGAAAGAGAGAGAAAGAGAGAGAAACCTCGATTGGTTGCCTCCCATACACACCCTAATCAGTAGTTGAACCCACAGCCTAGGTCTGTGCCCTGAGTGGGAATTGAACCTGCAGCCTTTTGGTGCAGGGGACCATGCTCCAACCAACTGAACCACCTGGCCAGGGTTCCACTGAACATTTAGATGGTAATCTCCAGTGGGGACCTAGAGTGTCACTAGGCAAACAGAGTGTTATATATAGACTCCAGGTTTCAGAGGCAAATCCTCCACGCTGACTAGTAAAGATGCTGGGGCTCTCTACTTGGGGCAGTGGGCAGGATGCCGTCACACCTACATCAGCCTTCTCGACCCCTTGCCCTCTCCTCCATTCCCATGAGAAGCTTTGAGTTTTCACATGTCCCCAGCCCGGAAGGTCAGCGTGGACACATCTGTGTGTATCACAGGGTGCAGCAGATAAGCACCAGCTGCCGGACCCTACTTGGCCCAGAGCACCACGTCCTTCGCCATATCGCTACTACAGCAGAACCACAAACCCTATCCCACAAGCCTGATCAGAGCCAGTTTTGAAGAAGGAGAAAAAGTACTGCAGGGAGCTTGACTGGCTTCCTTGCCAACTAGGCAAGACCTGGTGTTGGTAGTGCTGCTGCCAGGAGCAGCAGAGGGGGAGTGGTGGCATCATTTTTCTGCGGCTTTGACGTGAAACCAAGAGAAAGGAATACCTACACACTTGGCAATCTGAGAAAACGATACCAGAGCAAGAGTAATCCTGGTGAAGCTTTCAGGTGCAGAGGAATCACCGAATCACCGGGGGGTCTTTTTGGGCATGCAGGTTCTGAATCAGCAGGTCTGAGCTGGGGAGCGGGGGTGGGCGGGGCGGTGAGAATTTCCATTTCTAACAAGCTCCTAAATGATGCCTACACTGCTGGGCTTTGTTTTAGTCTCCCCAGCATCCTCATCAGGGATAGGAACATGAACACGAATCAAGATGGACCGACAGTAATATCTGAACACAGGTCAAGGGGTGGCCAATTAGAGTTTTTGCCCTTTTTAAAATTGGGGGTTTGATGCTTTGGCTAGTGTACCAGCCTGCGAACCAAAGGGTCACAGGTTCGATTCCCAGTTAGGGCACATGCCTGGGTTGCAGGCCATGTCCCCAGTAGGGGGCAACCACATGTTCGTGGTTCTCTCCCTCTCTTTCTTCCTCCCTTCTGCTCTCTAAAAATAAGTTTAAAAAATCTTTAACATTGGGGGTTTGAGGGATTGAACACAGAACTGAGAGAAGGGAACCGTCTCCTCCCTACTTGCTAAGTGCGAGCCAGAGCTGCCCCTAGCAATGATTCCCAGGCCCCGGAGGAACTGGTCTGAGAAGGGGCGGCAGATATCTGGGAGAAGTGGGCAGGGGAACGGAGAGGAACTTGACTGTACTCACTGTGCGGGTTCTGGTTGTCCCTCAGGGCAGCCCCACGGGGCCCCTCCTGTGGCTTTCCTCTGCGAGTCTGCAAACTACCCTCTACCGCTTAAACCAGGGGTTTTCAACGTGGCTACCCATCTCAGTCTGGTGCCGGGGCCTCTCACCGGGGGAGCCTGATTCAGTCGGACTGAGATAGAACTCAGACAGACGTAGTTTTTAAAGCTTCCCAGGTGATTCTAACATGCTGCAGAATGGAGGAGACCCACTGAGTTACACTCACTGAAGTTGGGTATAGAGCAGCAACTGGGAGTCCTAAATGGGCTCTTGGGAACCACCAAACTAGAAGAATCGGACTGGACAAGAAGGCTGGGACACACTCCCGAGAGGACAGCATCTGACAGAGGGCCTGAAGAAAGGGAGCCTGAGGACCCCGCTCCAGCCTTCTGTGCCCCCTCTGCTCCCTACACCTGTGTGTGCCACAAGGCACCGCCTCTGGGTCATGTGTAGTGCTCAGCCTTGCTTTGGTCTTTCATTGTTCCAAGGGGTTAGCTCATTTCAGGCCATATGCTCCTTCAGGGTAAGGGTGGTATCTATACCTCTTTCATTCCTTCTAAAGCCCCAGCTACTGTATATGAACTTACTGGCATTCCCAAATACGAGGTGATCAATGAATACCCAAGTATGTACCGTAAATGATTTGCCTCATTTCTCAAACCCAGCTCTCCCCAACTTCCTCCTTGATTGTGAAGAATTCCTAAGGCTGTTCGCTATATTCTCAGCATGTGTTTTGGAGGAGGGGAGGGAAAGATCCATCAAGTGCTCATTTTATATTCCAGACCCACATGCGGGTCCAGAGTGGCTGGAACGTGCCAGAAGTGGGAGATCAAGGAGTTTGTGAACTGTCTTACCACTTCAAGTTCAACAACATGTTCTCTTGAAATAGAAATGGCTGCTAGGTTTTCTTGGGGGGTGGTTTTCTGCCAAGGTCAGGCCCTTTTCTTAGAAACGCAATTGCCTGTGGAAAAGGAACATTCCCTAACGAGCCCTTAACAGCTGTCAGCCCCAATAGCACTTATCCTGCAGGCTTCTTGCTAAATTCCAGTGATGGTCCCTGCCAGGGCTGGGAACACATGCACCCTGGAGGTGGAGCTCACAGAACTCTTTGGGTGGTATCCTCACCCCTTTTCTCAGGAGGCCTTGCTCTGGGAGGCTTCCAGGCGGACCTTCCACGGTGAATGTGAGGAGACCAGGAGGCACAGTGGAGCTCTCAGGCTGAGCCTTGGGGCTATTCTCCCTGAGTCAGAGTCTGAGGCCCGATGAGAGACTGAGCTGATAGTGAGGAAGAGACCGCCAACCTTGCCAAGAAAATAAAACTGTACAGGAAAGCCTGTTAATACGCACAAAAATCTCTCACAAACGGAAACACTGTCATTCTTCCTTCTTCGGTGTTATCACGTGGGTGAGAGCCGTGATGTACACACGGCACCTGCTGACCGGAGCAGAGCCCTGAGCGCGGCCTTCTAGATTTTATTCCCCTCTGACTGACTTCAGTTCATTTGTCCGGGCCCCGGATTTCTCACGGTTGGCTATCTACTTGTTCTAGCAAAAACATTTTTACAGTTCAGCCAATTATTCAGTAGATAAAGTGTCAACGGTCAATAGCCTTCAAATAACATATGGGAAACTAATTACGATTATTGGTAAGAGAGGTAGGGGGCCATTTCCAAGTAACTTGAATCCACATGAATGTCATTTCTTTTATTTCATGGAGATGTGGCCAAAATAAAAGACTAACTGTGAAGAAATTGTAGCCCTCCAGGTATAGTAAATGGATCCTCTGTGGCTTAGCACGATAGAGAATTCATTTTTCTAACTTGTTTGAGAATTTCTGTTGTACTCTGTTACTCTCCTCCTTCTCCTTCCCCCAGACTCAATGACTTCTAGGGGCGGTTTTTACCAGAACACCTGGGAAAGGCATGGGGGTGGTGGGTGTCCTAACCCAGTCAGCTGCTGCCTACAGCACATGCTGAAAGGTGTCTATCCAGAGAACTGCCCCTCCCAAGCCATTCCCTAGTGGTGGAATCCAGCCAGTTCTTCCCAGCTGGCTCTGAAAACAGAGATCTGAAGTCTTAGTCATCGATTGATTTCACTATCTGACTCCAAGACTTACACTCTTGGGTAAAAAGGACATCTCTCAAGAGTGTGATAATCCACACTTCCTGATAAGATTTCCAAACACCACTCTTCCCAGTTTGTTTTTTTCTCACTTTGTTGCAGATCTTTCTCTTGAGTATGATAACACCCCTCACTGTTAGGAAGTGTGTTTTGTACTCTTTTGTTCCTAGAATGTGAAGGATTCAGAATCCTCCTGCTTTTTATCCTCCGTGTGCCCACAGCACTTTCTGCATCTCTTCCTGTCGCCACAGATCGTGGTGTGTTGTGATTACTTGTATGCTTCGTTGTCACTTAACAATGATCTCCAGGATGTCCCTTATTTATTCCCCTAGAATCAGCAACTAGCAGCTCGGTTCTTAGCACATAGTAGGTGTTAACTAAGTGTTATTTGAGCGACCGCTTTGCCTAAGCCACATTGGGGCATTTTAAGGGGTTTTCCAGGCAAAGTGAGACCACCATGACTCAAAATATAGAAAGTCGCGTGGTTTTAAGGCATCGGTAGGGGGACTGAGAGTTCGGGGACGGAGAGTTCAGAGCCTGAGTTAACTTTTGGCGTCAGTACAATTAACTTATCAGTTAAATCGGTTTTCTTTCTTATAAATAAACTCCAAAGTTTTCTAAGATAACATGAAGTAATCCTGTGAGACCTTAAACATGTAGAATTATAAAGCCTGGGTGCTTATTTATTTATCCATAAAGTATTTGTCAGATGAATAAATAAATGAAAAAAATGAGCCTCGTAATAAATAGAAGATATATAAAATCCCTTTAACTTTCTTTGAATTCCATTATTTAAAAAAACCAAAATGCTCTTCCTTTAAATGAGATAACATTTATAAACCTAGTACAGTGTGTGCCACCTAAATATTAGCTGTTTTTATTATTTTAATGTAGATAATGAAGTGACATGGGTTCTCATTCAGTACAAATCATAGATAATGCCAACAACTCCCCCGCCTTTTTTGTTAAACAAAAAGCAAATACAAAATAACTTTTGAAAAATCCTCTGGCTAAATATACAGAATAATTTCTTGTATCTGAAGCCCTTTTGTTTCGTAGTCTTTATTTTTCAGAAAGACCTTGCTATAGCAGGGCAAGAAATATTATCTTCAATTTACAGATGAAGACATTGATGGGTTAGTAGCAGAATTTGGCTAGATCTCAGGTCCCAAATCTCTCCTCAGTGATCTAATTCTGAGTTGGCAGCCCATTAGCTCTTTTTACTTCTGCCTCATTCCTTGTGGTTTGCACAGAGCTCAGTGTGGACAATTCTATAGCAGGGATACCAGCCCCACAGGCTCCTAGAAAAAGGGGCTGGACTAAAGGACTGAGAAGAGACGAGAAATAGGGAAAACAATGTGCATTTCATTACTTACTGGTTTCTTCAAAACTCCTTAGGGGATTTGGCAAATTCCATCAGGGAACTAGAGAGGGCGTGATTTTTTAAAAAAATTTTTATTATTATTTTTTTACTTTTTAATCCTCACCCCAGGATATGTTTGTTGATTTTTTTTTTTTTTTTTGAGAGAGAAAGAGGGCAGGACATCGATGTGAGAAAGAAACAAATGGGTTGTCTCCCATTACGTGCCCCGTCCAAGGATTGAACCCTCAGCCTTCCCATTGATGGGGTGACGCTCCAACCAACTGAGCCACCTGGCCAGGGCAAGCATGTAATGCTTTTAATAACACTGGAGTGCGAGGCGTATCTTATAGGGCAGGCAGTCCCCTCACTCTCTACTCAATCCCTCTTGCTATCTTGATAGTGAAGACAGAGCTCCCTCACCCACTCTAGCTGACTTCCTCCCTCCCATCTAGACTGGTACAGGGTGCATCTCTCTTCCTCCCTCCCTGTATGGGGAGGAGGCACAGTGTTCAGGTAGTTTGTGACTCCATTTTATTATGGTATCCCCAAATATGAATGCAGGAGTCACACCCATTTTAAGCATTGTTTTGCTCTTTAGGACAGGAATGCAGACAGGAAGTGACAAACCTTACAGGACTCACGGAGCCACTAAGGAGCAAGGCCAGGATTGGGGCGGGTAAGTGAGCGTGAGTCATGCAAGGCAGGGTCTGATCCTGTCTTTATTTTAAATTTTGATATTTTGTTTATTCTGTTTTTTTGCACTAAAATATCAGTTATCTTTGTTACCGACTTCTTTGGTAGCCTTACATTTTAACTGAGTCAACAGTAGTTTAGTCCCCAGGACTGTTAGACTAGTTAGCTGTTGAATTGTTTTCTCCCTGGTCTCAGAACATACAAGGTCCTGGCGCATCCATGACATCCCAGTGCAGCATCTTTACTGAATTAACATAGATAAAGTAACCGCTGCGCCCACACGGGGTGGGAACTCAACAAGTATAGGCTCTCTTTCTTCTGGGAGCTCTTGGGTTATGAGTAATAAGCTCTAACTTAAATTAGCTCAAGCAAGAATGGGAATTAGCTCAAATAACAGAGAAGCCCAGGGATGGATGTTAGCTCCAGGGACCGAGAGGATGTAATCAGGCCTCATCTCACCGCTGGTGAAGATGGTTCCCAAGCATCCCAAGGCTCGCATGCGACCTGCTTCCAATTCCCAGTGAGGAAGAGCCCCTTCCCTTGAGCTCCACCAGGAAAGTCCTGGCACAGCCTGTGTGGTTGGGCCTAGACCACGTTTTCACCTGTGAACCCATCACGGGTCAGAGGGAATGATCAACCTGGAACAGACCTGGGTACTATTCCCAAGAGGGTAGGACCTGTGGGGGCCCAGGAGGGACAGGTCCACCTGAACCGCTCTCTGAGGGCACTCCTAGGAAAGGGGGCTTTGGTACCAAAGAATGGGGTGGGTCTGAGCAGGCAGAAATGATAGATGCTTATGGCACTTGCTGCATTGGATTTACTCATTTTCCATATATGTTCATTTTTGCATTCAGTCTTAATAACTGACCTTCACTTAAGTCACAAATCAGATTATTATTGGATCAGTTTTATGGTTTCATCTTTACCTAATTTTTTTTTCAGGCTTTCCTGAGACAACCTGTTCTCCTGTTTCCCACTGCCTATCGTTGGTCCACTTTCTTTTATTTACCAGCCTCTCCCTTTTTATTCTACACTCAGGACTTGGTCTTCATCCTTTACGGTGTATCTTGGGCTTCTGGTCACTAATGGCGGTGGCGTGTGTATGTGCGTGTGTTGTTTCCAGTCCTGACTCTCTTCAAGTGTCACTCCTGATGGTTTCTAGATGGTTTCAACAAGCAGGCTGCTTCATTTCACAGGGCCTGCTTCTGATAAGTCCCCTGGGGGCCTGTGGCCTGGTGCTCCCTGGGGGTGTTTGGGAAGGCACGCCAAGCCTCCTGGACATGCACTGTGTTCTCATTCCACCAAACATGTGCATGTGCTGTTATCTCTGTCTGAAATGCCCTTGCCTGGCCAATTTCCACTTGTCTTCCAAGTGTCTAATCAGGCCTCACTTCCTCCAGGAAGCATCCTGGCCATCCAGACCGGGCCAGG
Organism: Mormoops blainvillei; assembly: GCA_004026545.1. Taxonomy (NCBI): domain Eukaryota; kingdom Metazoa; phylum Chordata; class Mammalia; order Chiroptera; family Mormoopidae; genus Mormoops; species Mormoops blainvillei. The sequence goes on along the minus strand of PVJD01002151.1, from coordinate 162,616 downwards.
AACAGGGTTCTCTCATAATCAGCCGGTACAGCCATTTATGGAGCCATTTGTTTACGGCTGGAGTCACCACTGCATCCCATATATGTCCCTCGTATGCCCTGTGTCGCATTGTTTCATATTCATCTGCTTATCTTGCTCTTCCAGGAGATGGTGAGCTCCTTGAAAACAGGGACTGTCCTTTAACTGTTCCTAGTGTCAGGAACACAGTAGGCCTTTGATAAATGTTTGGAGAACGACCCATCCCCTCCACTCAGAGTCTCTTCAGCTGTGCTGCAGCCCCTGCTGTTCCCGGGGCTCATATCTATCCGCGCACCATTGCTGTTTATGTTTCTCACTTCCCCTTATTACTCTGCAAAGTCCCTGTTGTAGCCGACTATGTCTGTATTTATTTCGGTTATCTGGTGCCTGGTCTGCTGCCTGATACATATATAATAGGTGCTAAATAAGTGTAGAAATGATATTTTAAGCTTATATCTCTTTAATTAAAAAATTTCAAAGTGGCAGGTTATTATATACCCTTTCATTTGTTTCTGCTGAAGTACTTGGCAAGTTTAATGTGAACTAAACCATGTGACTTTTGTCAACACTTGGTTTGTATATTCTTTTAAGTGTCCTCAGGTACCAGACTGTTAAGTAGCTTGGCTAGACTTCTGTTACTGTTTTTAAAAAATAATTTTTATTTATTGACTTTAGAGAGAGAGAGGAAGGGAGAGAGAAACATCTATTTGTGGTTCTACTTATTGATGCCTCCGCTGGTTGATCCTTGTATGTGCCGTGACCAGGGGTCGAACCTGCAACCTTGGCATATCTGGATGATGCTGTAACCAGCTGAGCTATCTGACCAGGGCAGACTTCTGTTACTCTGATATTAGGATGAGAATAAGCTCTGAGAGTCAGTGAGCACAATTGAAGCATTCTGTGTATATCACAGTCTTACTTGTGTCCTGGGGTATGTCTTTATTGGGCACCTTGCAGAGGGGGCCCAAGCCTTTGACTGAGCTGGGATTCTAAGACCTCAGACTGGTAATGCAAGGGAATGGGGCTGGAGTTTTTGTCCAAGAAATGAGGGTAGATGGAGAGTGAGAACTGGATTTCAAGCAGAGAATCCAGAAGGAAGAAGAAGCTTGAGAAACACTGCAAGAAAGTACTGGGAAGACTTCCAGAGGCAACGGGATGCCCCAAGGACTTTGTCCCTGGAAACTCGTGATTGAGTCTTTGGGTAGAGAAGGATTATTTGGGACAAGGAGTGAGCTCTGAAAGAGGAAGGAAGACGTTGGTCTCTTGGCTATATGCAGTGATGAGCTTGAGGGTCAGCACAAACATGCCATGTACGTCAGAGGACATGGTGTAGACAGAACACCCTAAACAGGTGTACACTAAACTGTCTCAGCCAGGTTACCTTTGGGGCCTGATATGGTGGAAGTCACATACGGAAAGACAGGCTGCCAGACGGGATTGCTGCCTTCTTCCGTGTTCTGAGCAGCCCAGGTCCAGACAGCAGCAGCTCCTCCTCATCCCAGAATGAAGCAGAATCAGCTTCAATAAATACGATTAATAATGTGTCAGAAGCAGTCTAGATAAAGGAGATCGGACCGGGCCCTGGTTACCCAGTCAGTGAGTCGCACTTGCTAAATGGGGGGCTCACACCTGTGCAGGACAAATGCGGGAGCATTGGCACAGAACCCCCAGGAAGAGAAGATGGGAAAGCTTGCGTCTACTTTTTTTTTTTTAAATAAATAAAACCAATCAAGTTTAGCCGGATTAACTATGGAGAAAACAGACTCGATTGACTTTCCTCTCGGAAGGAGACTCTTTCTTTCCTAGCCAGCTTACGTCAGAGAAGATGGTGAGGATTTGATAAAAACAATGTCTTTATTTCCTATGTATATTTCTTTGTTCCAAGAAGAGCTCTAATGTGTTTTCATGTTGGGTTCAAAGAAGAGATTGTCCTGGAAAATCAGAGCTCCTTTGGAAGGGCAATGGGGACATGAAACCCTTCGTGCCAGAGCTGCACCTTGCTAAGCTGGGAGCCGAATTTCCTGAGCCAGGGCGAGCTCTCTGGCTCAGGTGGCTCTTAATTAAAGCAATTTATATTCAAAGAACGTGCGCACAGGCAGGCTCACACAAAATCAATGAAGTCAAGAGAGGAAACAGAAGAAAAAAACAACCTAATGTAACCAAGCAGCACTTATACGGACCGGCAAAAATACATTTTTGTGTTTAATTTCTGTTGAAAACATTTGTATACATAGCCTCATTTCAGCTACGATCTTGAATGTGTTGCACACTATTACTGTTCTCTCCTCCCTCACTGCCCTCCCCCTACAAAATAAGGCTGAATTCCGTCCTAGGTTAGGCGTTGCTTCTTATTTTTCTTACATTTAAACAAATGCACAGTTTGAGTGCCTAGAACACACAGAATAATTTGCTGCCACTTTCCTCAACCAACTCAATGGGAATGAGGTATTAATGAGGGTCCCCTCAAACAAGCTGCACAGTTTTGTCATTTCCATGAAGCTTGCTGGCATATAAATATAACCCCACATTCTTTTATGAAATACATAAATGCAATAAAATAGTTGCTTTGGTTCTTTCCTGGAGGCAGAGGGAGAAAAATGTCAAACTCTCATTGTTCAGTGTTTCTAACAGACTCCTTTTGTATAACTGCTGCGACCTTCCAGCGCAAAGTTCCGAACTGCAGATAATAGCTTAAAAGGCTATCTGAACCCATTCTGTTATGGAGATGAAAGGAAGTCTTTAAAATTAATCTATGGCATCTTTGAATAAAAAAGAAGGGCACTCATCCAACTCATTTCCTTGGGCCAAAGCAGTGAGCAAGCAGAACAAAAATGCCAAAATTCTGCTCAAAAACTGGAGTGTGAACATGGCGTAAGCACAAGGGTTAGCAACCAGATTTTTGTGTGTGACCTGTCACTGTTTGGAAAAGTGAAACAGTGTGTTATTATCCAGTATTACTACTAAATTAAAAGTTAATATAAGGCATCTGACTAAATAAAGTGTGGTGTAAAGGTTAAAAACCTGTTACGTTGCTATTTTATAACAAAATATTTTATAAGATACATATATAAAAGGAATACATTAATTATCATTTTAAATTATAAGACTGTCTATTAGAAGACTGTCTAAACCAAGAGAAGCAACTGGAAAACTATGTTTGTCAAATTGGGAGGAACATACTGGGAAATATGTATTACACATCACCCCAGATAATCAATTTTCTTAACAAACTTTTATCTCCAAATTTATTTATGTTACAATGAATACCATATTTAGGAATCAGATGCAAATAGTGGCAAAATAAGAGATTTAAAGAAATTTTGTTAAAGTTAAAATGGCATCTGCTATTCAGGGCATTGAGGTGAAAAGAGTTGGAAGTACTGAATTATCAGAAGTACTCATTTAGGGGGATCACTTACATAATAATTATGCAGATCAATACTGTCCCTGTATGCAAACAATAAATGGAACACACACGAGAAATGAAGATCCCATGCACAATAAGACATGCACACTGAAACATAAAATACAGAGGAATAGAAATACTAGAAGTACATGTAGAAAAAAAGAAACCCCAGCTTTCTTTTTGAGACCTGTCAAAGAGAATTTGAATTCATGGAGAAACATGTTCTATATTTATACTAGTAAAGACACAATATTATTAGTAAGTCAATCCCCTTAAATTAAGCTCTAATTGTTAACGCATTAACACATTCAATGATGAAGGTGCCATTGGGATTTTGAGGGAAACTTGACAGAAATGTTCTAATGATCATTTACAAAAAAGGTCCGTATAACAGTACCTAGGAAAATCCTGAAAAAGTAGAATAATGATGTAGGACTTGCCCAGGTTTAAAAATGTGCTATAAAAAATTTTGATTAAACAAGTATGGCACTACCACAAGAATAGATAAACAGGACAGGAATAAAATATTTGGTCACTCCACCAATTGGGCAGACATGCCCAGAGGTGGACACATATAGCTTGGGCTTTTCTCCCCAAAGAGGCTTCTCACCTCCTCAGGTAAATATATTTCTACTAGGCATTTCTTCAGTTTATCGACTATGCTATGAACTCTGAGGATAAAAATACTATTATATTCTTCATTTTAATTCCTGCACAGTGTCTGGAAATAGTAGGTATTCAATGGTTGATGATTGGATAAGTGAATATATGAATAAATGTGCATTGAAAAAGAAAACTGAATAATGTTAAGAAGACCCACCAACTTTAAATCTCTTCTTGAAGGTTACATGACAAAATTCCTTTGCAATAGCTAATATTTGATTGAGATTTTCTATTTAATAAACCAAACCCCAGCAAATGCCTTAGTTTAGTGTTTTTCAAGTTATATTAATTTATAGACTGTGTTTTATGGAAAAAATTCTTGTTATCCTGAGTGATGACTCAAATTATCATTTTTAAAAGTAACATTACTTTAAAATAGACACACTCAAAACTAGGTATATATGTCTTAGATTTATGACCCTTAAAAAGTATAATACCAAAATATAAAGGGTCCAGCAGAAGTAATGCCATTGCTTATGGTTGGTAGGGTGTGTGAATGTCTTGCATGAGATAGAAATTTCAACATTTCACCTAAAATGTCATGTGGTGTGGTTGAGTGTGATACTGTTATGTTACAGAATTACATGTTTATGATTTTGTAATAAAAGATTTGGTATAGATTACTATAGGGGCGTTATTTGTGCCAGACCCAGCACTTATCCATTAAACACCCATAATGATAAAATCGGTAAAATTGAAATGAGCAACAAATGTATTTATGTAAACTAAATTGCTGATGTTGTATTTAATAATAGAAAGATAAGTTTAGTTGTTTATATTTCACTAGTTGATTTGATTCTTTTTGAATATGATGGACCATTATTTGTTGTCACCACTGTTATTGTTACTTTTTACATTTGGGTTTTTATCCATTGACCCACTCATTATATTGGTTGTCCAATCAATTTAATATGTTGCCTTGTATACAAGGTGTATAGAGTGTTGTATGCAACCCTGAAGGTTTTGCACCAGTCTCTCGGAAACACAAACGCAAATGCTAAACTCGGGGTTGCCTTTGGTTGCAAGGTCATCATCCAGTGGCCCAGAACCCTCTTACTTTTCTTAGCTCATAATTCAAATGGAAACCCCAAATTTAAAAATTCATTCAGAACTTGTCAATCTCAGTTTGAGAAACATTGCCCTAGGTTGTTTCAAGTAGTGCTTGTGTGTGTGTTTTTTAATTCCCGGACAACAGAAGAAATCTTCTGCAATTGTAAATGAGATTTTGTGACCATGGATCTATATTTTCAAACCCCATCTTGGGCATGAACTAATTGGTCCTTCTTTGGAGACAGGCACTGCTAACCCTATTAAGCAGGTGAAGAAACTGAGGCAGTGAACCGCGCTCCAGGGGCACAGAGAAGGCTGTGGTGAAGTTTAGGTTAGAGGTCAAAGTTATGCCAAATTGAGAGGAAAGTGAGAGGTAATCACATGAGTTGCTCAGCCTTTGGTTTGCTCTGACGATCATTTATACTTGACCTTTTTTATTCTTCTGGCTCAACAGGACTCATTGGTATCTCCGACCACAATGTGCAGAGCTTCACAGAACACTTGCACTAAATACTGCCTGCACCTCTTCCCCTATGGGTCCTATTCAGCCACAAGGCACTAGATGAAAGCTGATAGCTTGTCTGAGATCATGAGAGCTAGCAGTCAGCTTGCAAGGTGTTATCCACTTCTAATTACAGACCCCCGAAAGGTGAATGCTTTCCATGGGGAGCTACTGTTATTCCCCAAGTACAGGTGTCCCTTCTTCCTTAGCAGCTGCCAGGTGCTCAGCAGCTTGGGAGCCCTTCAGATAAACAAACACCTGGCGTTACATTGCCTCAAATGTGGCAAGTGCAGGCACAACCCTCAGGTATTTGGGTGTGCACTTGCCTTAGTCATAGTGAAACCGGAGAGACTGTTTCTTCAAATCAGACCAAGTTATAACCACCTCCCCAATGTCGGGGATATATCAGGGGAACATCACCATAGCCATAGTTACTCTTGTAACTGTAAGAAATCACCAGAAGATGTAGAACACCAAAGAGGCTGTGCTAAGTAGATTCCTAATTAAATATCATTTAGTATTAAATAGAGCCTTCCAATGCTTGAAACCTTTTGCAACTCAGCAGAATAACACTGGAAAATAAGTTCAGTTCCAGAGTTCTTGTTATTAACTCTAGTAAGACCTGGAGTCCTATTTTTAAAATACCAGATTTGAGTCCTGGCTGGTGCGGCTTGGTTTGAGAGTTGTTGTGCAACAGAAAAGTTGAGGTTCGATTCCCAGTTGGGGTGCATACCTGGCTTGCGGTTCGATATCTGTTTGCGGCGCGTACGATCAGTGCTTCACTTTCCCTTCCTCTCTCCCTTCCTCTCTCTCTAATGGCAATGAAAAAATGTCCTCAGATGAGGGTTACAAATTTTTTTTTAATAAATTACCAGACTTGACTTATTGGCATGTTGGGGGTCACCCACCAGAACCAGTCACAGGAAGCCATGTTGGCCTCTTCTGTACTTAGATTATTTTGTTTGGTTTTAGGATCCCGGAAGTGGGGCTTAATAGATTACTAAGAGGGAGTCCAAACCATGATCTTCAGCAAGGAGCTTCTTCACATTAGTCGCAGTTCCAAAGTCAAATCTTTATAAACATGTTCCTACATGCGTAAAAGGGAGGATGTAAACCACACCATTAACAATGGTTATCTCAGGGGAGTGGTAGTGAACGGGTGGGAAATGTCACTTTCTGTTTTATACACTTTTATTGTCTAAGTTTCTTTGTTCAATAATGACCATGTGACTTACATTTTTAAGTATTTAAAAACATTGTTTTTATTTAGAATACTTTAATTTACTTACGAAAAATGAAACTGGATTCACACTCATGCCAGGAGCCAGCGTGATGTAAGTCAATGGAATAAGCTGATTGGAATTGACTGACTTTAGGAGGAGCCCATGGAGATAGACCGAAAAAATCCAGGATGGAGCTTCTCCCTGGGAGTGGGAGATAGACTTTTTCTCAGTTTCTTCTCATCTAGAGTCCTAGATTAGAAATAGTATGATCCATTTTTAATTTTTTGAGGTATCTCCATACTGCTCTGCACAGTGGCTGCACCAGTCTGCACTCCCACCAACGGTGCAAGAGGGCTCTCCTTTCTCCGCATCCTTGCCGGTGCTTGTTGCGTGTTGATTTATTGATGATAGTCATTCTGACAGGTGTGAGATGATATTTCACTATAGTTTTAATTTGCATTTCTCTGATGATTAGTGACGCTGAGCATCTTTTCATATGTCTAGTGGCCATCTTTATGTCCTCTTTGGAGAAGCACCTATTCAGGTCCTTCACCCATTTTTAATTGGGTTGTTTGTTTTTTCGGTGTTGAGTTTTGTAACTTCTTTATAAGTTTTGGATATTAACCCCTTATCAGATGTATTAGGGAATATGTTCTCCCATTCTGTAGGTTATCTTTTTATTTTGTTGATGGTCTCCTTTGCTGTGCAAAAACTTTTTAGTTTGATGTAGTCCCATTTGTTTATTTTTTCTTTTGTTTCCTTTGCCTGGGGATATAGCCAATTAATATTGTTATGAGCGATGTCTGAGATTTTGCTGCCTATGTTTTCTTCTAGGATTTTTGTAGTTTTGGATCTAACATTTAAGTCTTTAGTCCATTTTGAATTTATTCTTGTGTGTGGTGTGAGAAGATAGTCTAGTTTCATTTTTCTGCATGTATCTGTCCAATTTTCCCAAGACCACTTATTGAATAAGCTATCTTTAGCCCATTGTATGTACTTGCTTCCTCTGTTGAATGTTAATTGACTATAAAGGTGTGTGTTTATTTCTGGGCTCTCTATTCTGTTGACTCTGTGATCCCACATCTGGGAATATATCTGAAAGAACCTAAAACACTAAGTTGAAAGAATATAAGCGCCCCTACATTCACTGCAGCGTTATTTACAATCACCAAGATATGGAAGCAGCCCAAGTGTCCGTCAGTAGATGAGTAGATAAAACAACTGTGGGATATTTACACAATGGAATACTACTCAACTGTAAAAAAGAAGAAAAATTTACCCTTTGCAACAGTATGGATGAACCTGGAGAACATTATGCTAAATAAACTAAACCAGGCAGAGAAAGACAAATACTATATGATTTCACTGAAATATGGAATCTAATGAACAAAATGAACTAACAAGGAAAATGGGGACGGACTTATAGATGGAGAGCAGATGACAGCTAGGATCGCGGGGTAGTTTAGGGGGTTGAGGGATTGAGCTAAAAGGAAAAAGAACTCATGGACATGGACAACAGTGTGGTGACTGCGGCAGGGAGGGGGGTATAAGGGGACTAAATGGTAATGGAAAAAATACAATAAATAAATTAATTAATTAAATAGTTAAAAAAAAAAGAAGTAGTATGAAACCAGGAAGACTGCAAGCCCTCGAGTGGATCCCGAGAGGCATGAGTGGCGACCTTCATGTCCCACTAGAGCAGACAGGATCCAGCCTCAGTGGAATATGATCCTAGGACAGTTATGGAATCACCTCAGCCTCTGCCACAGATTTGCTATACAACTTTAGGATTTCTGGGCAAATACCGCTTCATGGTTGTATTCTACCACAGAGCCCTGTGAATTCTGGTGTGTTGGTGGTTGCCGAGAAAAAGAACACGCTACTTCCGTGCCAGTCTGGTCTGCTGGGGGCATACTTGGTGAGATTAGGGAGACTCACAATCTAATCCTGATTCTGCCCCTGACCCTTTATGGGCCTCAGCTTCCTCAATTCTACAAACATGAAAACATTGAGTTCTACGTGATCTCTAAGGTCTCGTTTGACACAAAAACTTTATGAGCTCTAAAGTGGTCCATAAGCAAGGATTTTGCGTAGTAAGTACCATACAGTTCCTCTGTCATTCCTTTTTTAAAAAGCCCAGTTTTAAACACAGCAACTCATTCAGACATGTCTATGTTGTATATCAAATGTAATAGGATACACCAGTCAGAGGAAAGCTAGCCTAACCTGCTTTGTAGGGATGGAAATGGGAGAACTGAGAAAAGTGGTGTGCTTAACTTTTCTCATAAAATAAGTATCGATTCGGGATTAAGATTTAGCCCTCCATGCTCCAACATGGAGAAAGTCTCCCTGCTTCATCAGCACAGTATGATCCTTATTTTCTTCAAATTGCATCTTAGCCCGGGGACAGAGTTGTGTGTTGCATGGGCTGTGCAGGGTGGTACCGTAGCTGACATTCTTCTGGCCCAGGTATTCCCACTCTGCTGGGAGCCTCTTTTGGGTGGGGTCCTGAAATGAGCTGATGAATCATCTTGGCCTGACTCCTTCGGGTGTTTAAGCTGTCCCCAAGGAGATCTCATGGACAGTGGGGAAGGGAGACTGTGCATGAAATGTCTGAACTCTTGACCAGTATGTGTCATACTCAGTCTGCACCTCTTCGAAACCAGAGTGTAATTTGATGTCGAGCACCCTATTGTATACTATATTGTACAAAATGAGGGAGCTCAGAGTGACCTTTGGACATCATCCTAAAGGTAAATGCTAGCTTGACCCCTTCCTCTAATATACTTCCATATTTTCTTGTTTCTTCTCTTTTTCTTCTATACTCTTTATATTTCTTCCTTCTCATCTGATTCATGGCTTCCCATGGCATTCATTGATGGGCATTACTTTTCCAGAATCACATTGGTAATTTTCTGTCATTGTCATACATCAATATGTTATTTCATGAATTTCCTGTTACAAATATTTTCAAGTACCTGGGGTCCTACTGAGACCAATTGCATAATTTTTGTTGTCTTCCAGAACATTAGAAATTTAATTTATTTCAATTAAAATTTCCTTAACTTAATATGAACTATTTTACAAAGCTAAATATTTAACTCTTGTAGTGACATGGTTCTTTGCCTTTACGCCCTATTACCTGTGGGTATAGTGACTTGAAGCTGTGAGTATATTAGTGTGAGAGTACATTAGTGTGTCTGCTATACTAAAGTAGACACAGGAGTCACTCTTGAAGCCAAGTTTATGAACTGCGAAACACCTAATAGACAAAGAAATGTGGCGTTGCAAGTGGTTTTCTTGAACTAAGCTGCACAAGTTCTGCTCCAAGGCTCTGTCACACTAAATACACTTGCTAAGTATATGTATTAGATTCACTGACTTTAAACAGTGAACCTAGTGGTAAACATTTTGATTAGTGACAAGTGTTTTCACATCTGCTTATTTCAAGCATAAGAGCTTTTTCTTTTTCACAGAAAAATTGGAATAAGGCAAATATTACCATCCCTATTTGATTCCACTTGCAGTTTCAGCTAGTATGTAAATACAAGGCTCAGAGGACCAGAAAATGCCTTAAATGAACACAGTATTATAACTGCATTGCCCAGTGCTAGGGAGTGACGGGAAATTGGCATCCCTAATGGAGCTGTGGTGAATATTCATTTTTCCATCTGGAAACTAAGCATATGCCGCTTAGGAGACTGAAAACTGGTGTGACTTCACTGTAACTGCATAAACTTTATAATCTTTCAAATGTAATTCACATTAAAGATGGACGTGTTGCTGTAAAAGTATATAAATGAGAAATAGAACTGAATTAGTTGCTGAAACTAATTAAGCCCACGTTTTTCAGAGGTAACCTGGCGCACAACTACGTTAAAACACACACACACACACACACACACACACACACCTCATGGGTGGGGGCTCCGCAGTAGCCTTTGATAGCTCTTAGGAGGGGCCAGAGGAACTTGGAGACGTTCCTACTCATTTCTCCACAGGATTCCAATTTCAACAAGAATTGCCAGAATCTCCTTAGAGATGCAGCATATTGAGGAAATGGAAGGAGATTGAATAACTCCTTTGAGAGTTATATAACACACTTTATGTCATAAATAAAATTCTGTCATTAGAGCTTGGGTTGGAAACCTCCTGGGGATTGACAGCTCTTTCCTCTGTTAGAACCGCTCTCTGGAAATTAATGGGCTTGGCTTTGTATCTCCAACTCTTCTGCACAAATGAACCAAACTGAGAATCAGTTGAAGTCACTGAAGCTTAACACAACTCCAGCCATTGTTTACATGGCTCCCATGAAACCCCTGTGCCAAACTGATTAGATTTACAGTTCATTCGATAAGCTTGTCTGCTCATAGCACGTAAGGCAATGAACCTTTTCACAAAATGAAACTAGAGCTGGAGAAGAAAAAAAACCACACACACACACAAAACCAAAGCCTTTAATGAAGAGGGTTGTTGGGAGACTTTGGTGAGGGAAACTTTAAGTATTTAGAAAGCTTCCCTTAGCCCAGGATTTTTATGCTCAGCGTTGGACTGACGTTTTGGGATTTGTCCCTGCTTACCAGAAACTCTGTAGTGCCATTAAAAAAATTTGTCATGATAATGGATAAGTGTAACGCTAATGGCAACTGGGGACTATAAAAGACTCTTAAAGACGAAGTGGGTCAGGGAGCACCATGCGGATCTGTGGACACTATCACCAACCACACAATGCCAGACAGAGATGTTTTTGTTTTTCCCCAAACCCCCATGCTAGAGGCTGTATAAAGCCTACCCTATTTGCACATGTTTTAGACCTATTACTGAATGATTGGGAATTAGTCATGGAGCCATGAAATCATCATCTGCACAAGTCTTTCTAGTCACCTTTATGTAACTATAACTGATCTCATTTCTGCAAGAGCATGACTCAGTAGCTTTGCCAACTACAGCCTGGCACTGTGGACTTGTTTCCACCGAGAAAGATGGCAGAGCATAGGCCAACCGAATAGCAGCTGGGGCCCAGCATCAGAGGAGCCCCACGTGGGAACCGCATATCGCACCTGCTTCGGTTAGTTATTGCTTCATCACAAACCACCAGCAACCACTTTATTAATATCTCACAATTCTGTGGGTCTGAAATTTGGGCAGGGTTTGGCTGGGTGATTCTTTTGTTCCACATAGTGTCAGCAGGGATTACTTGGTGGTATTCAGCTGGTGGCTGGGTAGGTTTGTAGGGCCTGAGATAGCTTCAGTGCCATACCCAACACTTTGGCATGGTTGGCTGGAAGGCTGGGATCAGCCAGACTTGTCCCTTTCCATGTGGTCTCATGGTTGCTTCATCATGGAAGTTGAACTTCTTACGTAAAGGCACAGGGTCCAAGAATGAGCATTCCAGGAGTTCCAGGAATGAGCTACAAGGCTCCTTATGCGTTAGCCTGAAAAGCCCCTGAATGTCACGTCTGGTGATTTCTGTGGTCAAGAAAGTCACTGAGGTCAGTTCAGATGTAAGGGTAAGGGAAAGACCCCACCTCTCAATGAGAGGAATGTCAAAAAAAATCTGTGGCCATCTTCAGTTTGTCTCAAACCCTTTCTCGTGACCTTAGAGAAAAATCAGTATTATAAATCAAAACATTCCTCAAATCGCTTGCCCAATAGTGAGGAAAAATGGGAGAAGAAAACTCTCTAGAAACCCTTATGTGTGCACTGAGTGCTTAATAATATTTAATAACAATTGGGAGATCCATTAAATGGGATATATGATTGAGCCCTGACTGGCGTGGCTTAGCAGGTGGGGCATCATGCCACAAACCAAACGGTCATTGGTTTATTCCTGGTTGGGGCTCATGCCTGGGTTGTGGGCCAGGCCCCCTGGTTGGGGGTGTTCGAGAAGCAACTGATGGATGTTTCTCTGGCACATCGATGTTTCTCTTCCTCTCTTTCTCCCTCCCGTCCCCTTTCTCTAAAAATAAATAAACAAAATCTTTATTTAAAAAACGGAATATATGACTGAGAGTAATTGCAGAGGTTTCAAACTGATAACTCTTGTATGACGATTTTACTATCCACCCTAAATAAATCACAGAGGAAATTGATGTGTATGTAATAATATGGTCTATAAGCATTAACCTCTGAGACTCACACATTGGGTGCCTTTCCCATTGTTTACCTCATGGTCTGTCATCTTATTGCTGTAACCATACTCCTTCACATATTAACCATGTCTCGGAATTTTCTGAAACTATAGTTGTGGCTTTGAACCACATCATGTCATCCTTGTAGGTGCAAACAGAAGCCTATTTTAATTTTTATTGCAATAAAAAGTCACATCTGTAGTATTATAAGCTTTAACCTCACAAGCCTCTGTGGTGTCTGCTGTGATACTCAATACATGCTTTCTCCCAGAAACCTTTTCCTGAGAAGGTCTAGCTGGCACTGAGCTTCCTCCTGTCTAGGCATGTGCAGCTGGAGCGGGGAGAGGGCAGACTGACCCAGTTATACACTGTTGGGTGGATTAGCTAGTGGAGGGGAGAATAGGAGGGAAGTCTGTCACCTGAACCCTTCCTACTTCATATCATCATGTCTTCTCTCTGTTTGGTGACAACAGGATGAGATACACTGAAGGTGCTAGCGTGCTGGGACATTAAACCAGAGTGAAACAAAAATATTTTCCAATGTAGAGAGTTTAGCTGTCCTAGGAGGCGTCTGCCTTCTTTGTTCAAAGGACTTCGGGATTGGCAGCTGTCATGCCCTCCTCTCCAATCTATCCACCTCCTCTCCAGTCTCCCCCCAACCTCCCCAAAATCCTGTGCGAAGAATTTCTGCTCCAGATTATAGTCCACTTTCATGTTTTCCTAGCCGTCTTTGAATTGTTGGCAGGATATAGCATGAAAGACCTTGAGTTCAAAATGGCTCCTCACTAATTGGCTGGCCTGGTGCAGGGGTTTTCTGTTTCCATGAGAATTACTGACCTTTAGAGGAATCTGTGAGTAGGGAGGAAGTGCCCTTTGAGTAAAGTGCGCCGTGGGGTATGCTCTGTTTTAAGCATGTAATGCAAGGGTGACACGTTTTCTTGAAAAAAAGAAAATAAAAACTCCTCCAACTTCAAAGAAGTCTACTGGCCTGAAAGTGATGATTGGTGAAAATCCTTGGGTACCATAGTAATTTTGTAGTAGCTTCCGTGTTCCAAGTCCAGTTATGGGTGTGAGGGATACAAAGATGAATTAAGCATGATCCCTACTTTGAAGGACCTAACAGCTTAGTAGCAGGCTGTCATGCAAGCAGATAAATTGCAGTATCACTCAATATGAAGAGAGAGGTGTATGCAGAGTTTGACAATGCCTGAGAAGGGAGTGCCTGGGCAGGGGGAAAGAATGTCTACGTAATGCTACTCTCTGAATATTTGTCCTGAGTGGCCGATGGCTACAGTATATATGATATATGTATACTACACACACACACACACACACACACATCCTTTTAAAGAACATTTGAAAATATTTTAACTTTGGAATATATTTTAAAAATACACATAATTATTTTTCCTGATTTGAATTATTTTTAAAAATACAAATTGAAACTGTTTATAACCACTAAAGGCATCACCCCCTGACTAGTCAGCACATAAAGAAAGTCTCAGAGAAATAGATGTATTTTGGTTATTTACAGAGTGTAAATTAGGAAATTCTAATAGCCCTTCAAAATCAAAGAGCTGACTGTCTCACATACTCTCTTACCTCCTTTGCAACCAATGTGGCATTTACCCAACCATTTCTTGTAACCAACAGCAACTGGGGGTGGATTGGCTACTTGGGGAAAGTAAACTTCTTCTGGAGCGTGGGGTGGAGACTCTTTCCTAAAAGGGTTAAGGCTGAAAAAATTCATCCTGGCCGATTGGGCAAGGTAAGGCATGAGCCCCCCTGGCTATCCTTTCTAAGCTTTCCATCCTTCTGCAAGCTGGAAGAACTAGCAGCCCGTGTCAGCGTGTGGACACCTCAACGTAAATGATAAAATGTTACTGGTAATTTTTCCTGCCAGGGAACACCTTCTGATCAAGATCATACTTTGTGAATTGCTACATTTCCTTGTTTGGGAGGCAGGAAATTTGGTCTGCGTGGACTCCATGTCAGCCCAGGCTGAAGAAAGGTATGAAGGTGTGGCCTCATTTATAAAATCAGAAGTCGGGAAATCCTGAGTCTTAATTTGGTCAGTGGTATGTTGACATCCTTTCTTACGAAAAGTTCCTGCTTCGATGTCTCCAGATATAAAATAGGACAATGGCTTTTCTTGTGGAGTTGCACTGTACTTTGTAACAGTTTTTGAAAATGAAATGTGGTATAAGTATTAGTGAGCCCATTTTTCTCCTTTTTTACCAGGGAATGTCCAGAAATATATTGCATAATGCAAAACCATTTGGTCCCTCACTTTTTTGATCACATGACCTGGGACAGCAAAACCCATTGTTACAGGAACATTCTCAGCTATTAGGTTGTCCAAATTTCTGCATTCTTTTCTCCCTTTCTTTATTGTTTGTTCTGTACAGTGGCATGTGCACAGGGCAGAATTTTTACATTGCCTCATATGTGTTGTTAATGTGCCAGTAGAGGCAACTTAATAAATACAGTGAATATGTAATTATTTATGTGCAAATGCCTTACTTTCTAGATTCACAGATTTTGAAGAAATTTTGAAGTTCAGGGTCTGATTACACTATCAAACAGCATGTTCTCCTAACTACTATGACAATTTATTTAAAGTAGTATTAGCTGCTTTAAAATTAGCTGTAAGATGCCCTTGGAGGGGTGTGGCTCAGTGGGCTGTTGTCCCATGTACCAAAAAGGTTGTGGGTTTGACCCCAGATCAGGGCACATGCAGGAGTCAACTGATTGATGTTTCTCTCTCACAATGATATTTTTTCTTTCTCTCCCTTCCTTTCTTTCTTAAAAAAAAAAAACAAAACAAAAAAACACACACACATCCTTGGAAGAGGATTTTCAAAAAAATGGCTGTAAGGTGTACCCAATAAGATAAACCTTCAAACAAAATAATGATTTTTAAGCTGGCCATGATTTTGGATAATCCTTAGTACCAACTCCCTGTGGCCAAACAGATTGTGACGTGTGGAAGGTAAGGATGTGTTTGGGGATGTCCTTTACCTTTCATCTCTTTCTCCCATCAGGCCTCCTAGCTGGCTAGTTCTCTGAACTATTTCTTCTAAACTTGTGATGCTGAATTTGGGATCCACTGTTGCTTCTCCAAACACTGGCAAGAGATCGAAGTACTCCAGAGCCTGTGTGAAGCACAAACTTGCTTCCATCCAAACCTCAGGCACTGAGAAATTATGACATAACAGGGATTTTTTTTTTTTTGCCACACTATAATGGGAAGGGATGGTTTACCCTATCTACAGGAAGTGAGTGTGGGGTGCAGGTGACTTCATCTGCGTGGTCTGTCTCCCTGCGTTTAATGCCCATTACCTGAAGTCCTCCCTTATTTCATTTTCTAATACATTTTCTTCTACTTCATTGTCACAGCTATCATTTTATTCAGCACATATTTAATAGTGGACATTGTGCTACTTAATCACATATAAAATCTCATTTAATCCTTGTAACAAACTGGCGAGGTAAGAATTCTGACCATTTTACAGATTTAGAAAACTGAGTCCTAGAGAAGCAGAGGAACTCGCTTCAGGGACTCCCAGGGAAAGTGGGCAAGGCTAAGCCGTCTTCCTCGAGTGTTTGCCTCGACCTGAACTGATAGGTTCCAGACATCACTGGTTTAAGTTCTAACTCAGGGATCAGCTTGTCTTTTTTTCTTTTTCACTGAAGACATTTTTCTAGAAAGCAAGTATAATTTTTCTTTAAATTAAAGAAATTAATTTTAAAAACATCTGTTTTTTGGCCTTTCAAGGCTGTGTTGTGTGTGGCATGAGATATACGTAGCTTCATGCTTGTTTCTGATGGTGGTGGGGACGGAAAGCCAGATTTTCCCAGAGAGGTTTTCACCTCAGCCTTGGGAGCTCAATTTTAAATTTAACTTGATTTGTTTAAGGTTTCAATTTATTTCTGGCTTACTGGCAAAATCTGGCTTCCTGGCTTAGAAATTTTCCCTCAAAACAAACTTGAAAAAAAGAATCTCACCTAAGATGGCAATGTGAAATACTCTACAATATTTTAATGAGCTCAGCATAAGTGAATTAGAAACATTCAAGTTAATTTAAAATAGATACAGGTGAACAACCTGTGTCCACTGGTGAACAAATGAACAAAGATAATGCACTATATGTACTGGGTTGGCCAAAAAGTCTGTACGTTTTTTTTCTGGAAAATAAAAGACAAATTTTTCATTTTCACCAATAGCTTTATTGATTTGGATATTTTTGAGCATATCGGCTATCTCCCTTGTGGTAGAACATTGATTGTTCTCAGCTAATGTCTCGATTTGATCCCTGTCAACTTCAACTTGTCTACCCCGACTTTGGAGCATCATCCAGTGAGAATCTCCAGCACGAAATTTCGCAAACCACTTTTAACACATTCTATCAGTCACAGCACCTTTTCTATACACTGCACAATTTTTTGTGTGTGTTTCAGTTGTGTTTTTACCTTTCTTGAAATAATAAAGCATAGCATGCTGAAAATGTTGCTTATTTTCTTCTATCTTCAATGTTAAAAAAGCTACACAAAAATTCACCAATTTTGAACAAAATTCACCAATTTTGATAATTTTTTAGAAAATTCATGCTGATATGACAGCTGTCACAATACAATCTAACAAAGTTGTTTCAAATGAAGTTCAAGACAACTAAGTGCTACTAGAGCCATCTTACTTTTTCGTCAGCTCAATACAATGGAATATTATCAGCCATAAAAAAAAAAAGGAAACCCCATCATTTGTGACACCTTGGATAAACCTTGAGGATATTAAGTTGTGTGAAATAAGTCTGAGAAAGACAAATACTGTATGATCTCACTTATATGTGAAATCTAAAAAAAATCGTTCACAGTGACAGAGAATAGATTGGTGGTTACCAGAGGACGGAAGTGATAAAAGGGGTAAAGGTGGTAAAAAGGTTCAAACTTCCAGTTAATAAGGTAAATAAGTCTTGGGGATGTAATGCACAACATGGTGACTATAGTTAACTGTACCAGATTGTATATTTGAAAATTGCCAGGAGAGTAAATATTGAAAGTTCTCTTCACAAGAAAAAAAATTGTACTATGTGAGGTGATGGATGCTAACTAAATGTATTGTGGTAATTATTTTGCAAAAATACAAATATCAAATCATTATGTTGTATACTTTAAACTTCTATAATGTTATATATCAATGATATCTCAAGGAAACTGGAAATTAAATAAATAAAATAGATCTAGGTGTTAAAATAAGGTGTAGCTGGCAACTTGAATTCTCCTGATCCCAACCAAAGGCAGGTTTGCCTTAAGAGATATACAGTGACTTAGAGCAAACAAAATGCCAAAACAAAAGCACTAAGGTTCAGTGTGGAAGAAAACCCCCTGAACACTTATACAGACAAAAAACAGCAGCATGGGAAAACTCTCTTTTTCTGAAACAAACAAACAAAAAATCTGCCACTGAATAGTAGAATCCCTATTTGAAACAGTTTCTATATCTGGTTCACAGGATATATAGGTATACCGAGGTCAATGCATCACTCATAAAATCAAATTTTGAAAACCTATACACAGGTGGGAAGCTCTGGTTTTAACATAACATTCGAAGTGCGTCAGATCACATTCACTTTATTAGTCCTAAGGCAAGTCAGCTCTGTGGGGATTGATGCTATCGTCAGAGGCAGGATTTGGAACAACGGTCCATAGACCTCGTGCTAACCATTCTGATATATGACCTTTCATTAAAGGGCTCCAGGGAATATGTAAAACGACTGGTAAGCACAACCACAGAAGGAGAATAAAGAGATGTTTCCAATAGGTTCTGTGCTGCCCAAAAGAAGCAAATATGATATTCTCTGCTCTTGGTTGATGAAGTCAATACAACATTGAATCTGATAGCAAAATGATTCAAGTACGTCCCAGGAAATGGAAATTATATCAAGCATGATATGAGTTCCTCGGATTTCTCCACAGGTGACCAATAGTTTCAAATTATTTGAAAGCTCCCCTGCCAAATGTGGGATATAAAAATAATTTTCTTTTGAAAAGTGTATTGGTAAAATATAAAAATTCAAAAGCTCTCATCTGAGCAAATACCTCTGTTTATAGCTTGCACTGCCTTTTTGTTTAAATTTTCCTGTTTGTAAAAGTCTCTTCTATGATATGATAATCATGTCCTTAAGTATTCCTTTTGTTTGTTTTCTAATCAGCCTTCTGGGGAGCGTGTGCATGTGTGCACACAGACGCCATGCCCTCCAGAGTCAGCACCGCTTTATTTTTGAGCTCTCTCTCTCTCTCTTTGGTTTCAGGCAAGTGTCTTCTTGTCCCAGAATTTTTTTTCACTTAAACTATGTACTTCCCTCCACAGGTCTTTAATTCATACCTTTTAGGTTTCTTGATTCTTTCATTCTCTTGGTCCCAGAGACTACACTGACTCTTCAATGAGATTATTGTCGACTCCTTGAATTACACTCAACTTCAAGTATGTTGGGCACCCTAGCCAGGAGAGGGGTAGAAGGTGGCAATGTGGTTGTTTTTCATCTGTGATGGGCACACTCCAGAACAAGCCTCTCATCCTCGTTTTTTTAATTCCTCCTTCTTCTACACAGCATCATTCGATTCAGTAGCACTACGTATTTAATTGCTATATTTATATTTAACATTATTTAAGATTTCAATTTGAGTGTAATCAAAATTCGGGATCAAGTTGACAATTCTCGCTACTCAAACATCATCTACTAAACACCTTAGGATGAAGTGATGAGTAGTGCACAGAATTACTCTTGAAAGCTGGTATAAAGTGAGGACACCCAATCAGAAGGAGCCTTTGCAGTGCCAGGGCTTAAAGTCTTAACCCTCTAGTTGCTGGATTGTGGGGAAGTTGTTGTGTCCTAGGGAAGTGGCAGTGGGGGGCAGGTGTAGCTGAAATTGAGGAGCTGAAGGCAAGGCTTTTTATCACCCGGCTCAGAAATACTTCAACAGCCATTACATTTATATCAGTGACCCCCACTGAGTACCAGCCTGCAGCGAGCTTCACTGTGCTCCGTAATAGCTAGGACCTGTCTCTCTCAAATAGCATGTGTTTAATGTTAAGAGGAAAGGCTAACTTGCAACCAACTTGCATGAGAAATCATAGTGCAGATATTTCCTAATTTATGAGTTTATAGTCTTCAACAGTTTCTCAACCTTATCAAGCTTATCACACGTTTGTTAAAACAGTGTGACCTCCAAGGTTGAATTTGAACCTGCCGCACCACACTTTTGATTACATTTGACCGGAGTTATTGTTTGGGAGAGAAGTTACCCCGACTATGCTGAGGGACTCAGCTGTTACCACCTATGGACCATCGATGATGTTCAGGTGGCTTTTCTCTGCAGCATGGGCTGCCCCCTTGGAACAAATACCCGCTGAGGTGAAAGGTCATCCTACCTCCACCCAACGTGCACACACAGAGCTCCAGCTCTTCCCTGGGATTGCCCTCTGCTTCTGTTTCAAGTGCAGGAATACTAGGAGCCTTCAGCCTAGCACTTCTTAAGCTTTTCTGGTTCCATGGAGCCCCTGTGGCATGCTGCTGAAGACCACAGACCCATTTTCAGAACAAGATTTTTTTAAATTGACAAATGACATAAGATCTAGCTGAGGGTCTAGCTAATAATTGCTGTAATTTATTTGCAACAACTGTGATGTGATGTAAAAAACCTGTGAGTTCTGCTGGAGACTAAGTCATAGATAATTTTCCTACTGCCACTGTGGTATATCCTACATTCACAATGAAAGAAAATGCTAAATGTCAGAGGTTGGTGAAAATAAAAATGTAAATTTTTTTGTCATCCAAATTCGCAGGAACTTTGAATTTTCTCTCCCCTAGTTAAGAACCACTACAGGATAAATTTGCTCCAGGGTTCAACACCTCAGCGGAGGCCTCACCCCCTGTCCTGGAGGCAGGAGCCTTCAGGCCACCCACACAGAGCTCAGAACTGCCTGTGGGCGGGGAAGTTCTTCCAGCTAGTCCTGGGAATTTGGGGGCAGGGAAGAAGGGCCCTTGAGCTTCGTGGGTACCAATTCAAACAACTTATCCTTTACTGTCGAGGGGCACCTCAGCCTCAGAACACCTGGAAGCCAAGTTTTAAATTGATGACACCAGTGTGACTTCTGCCACAAGCTCTCCTTTTCACCTGTGCACAGATCCCTGGGTGCCCTGGGCTACAGCGGAGATTGTTTTTTTCATCTGCAAAAAGAAAATACTCGTCTCATAGGGTTGTTAGGAGGAGTAAATGAGGTAATAGCTGTAAGCTGCAGGTCGTACAGCACTATCGAAGTTCGTGCTATTATCATTTTAGAAGGCCTAGCCCAATTTGTGCAGCTCTGTTCCCCAAGTATCTGGCAGCATGCGTTATAAGCGCTCTATAAACACTTGTAGAATGAATGAAGTCTGCATTTGCACGTGGGCCTGGGTCTGCAAAAACACGCTGCTTAAGGCGACTAGGGCCAGCGCCTCACCAACATTTTACTAACAGGTAGTAAACGCCGTTCTGGCTCTGCACCGAATGCACAATTCACGCGCTTATTTCGAGGAGGACCCCCAGGATGGCACTGCTCGTCCCAGAGCGCGCCGGCTTGCCTCTCACGCCGCTGCTTCCGGGCCAGCTTAGTGGCGGCGGGAGCGGCTAGGGGTGGGCCCGAGAGGGCAGCGCCCCGAAGTACCGCGGCCAGGCCCGCGGGGAAGGTGCGGGCTGCAGGCCGCGGCTGGCGCGCTAGGAGGGGCCAGAGGGGTGGGGAGGGGCGGGGCCGGCGTCCTCGTCACTTGATAAAACGCCTGCGAGTCTCCAGAGAACAACGGGCTCATTCAGCGGTGGGGAGCTGCCCGCGAAGGGGAGCGGCCAGGCAGAGAGCGCGACTTGTGCTCGTCCCGGGGGTGGGGCCGGACGCAGTGACGAGAGGAGACGAAGGTAGCAGCGGTTGCTGCAGCCTCGAACCCGGCCCGGAGCGCAAGGCGGCCGCCGCACCTCGCAGCACCCCGCTCCCTTCTCGGTGCGCCGGCCCTCCCATGGCGGCCGCGGTGCAGCTGTGGCTGCTCTACCTGTCCGCGTGGCTCCTGCCCCGGCTCGGCGCTGCCTTCAACTTGGACACTCGCGAGGACAATGTGATCCGGAAATCTGGGGACCCCGGGAGCCTCTTCGGCTTCTCGCTGGCCATGCACTGGCAGCTGCAGCCGGAGGAGAAGCGGCTGTGAGTTCCCCGACTTTTCCCCCCCCCCACCCGGGCCCCGGCCCTCGGCCCTGCAGTTCCCGCCGGCCGGCCCTGCCCCTCGGCTGCTCGCCCGGGACTCCGCCGGCCCGCGCGCTCGGCCCCTGCCCCGCCTGGCGCGGCGCCTTCCCACATCCAGCCCGGTCCGGGGGCGAAGCCGAGGGCCGACCCCTGCGGACCGCCGCCTCGGTGCCAGGCGGGACTGTCCGTCCTGGGAGAGTTTACTTTAAAAACAAAAAACAAAAACAAAGCACTTTACGGCGGTCCTTCCCTCCGGGCATGTTTGTTGGGAACCCGGCAGGTGGCACGCTTCGCTGAGCTTCACGTGTGTGCTTGGGGCGGGGGTGACGTGGGCTGTAGGGTCGCTGTATTGCTGCAGTGGGTTTACTGGGAGTGTTGCTCCAGGAAGATCCAGGCCTTTTCCAAACTCACGGAACACTCGGGCACCCCGCGGACTCGCGCGCCCCGCAGAAGTTGTAAAGTCACTTTTCATCGTGTCCTGGGTGGCTTTCCTCGCAGGGCGGGCGCTCCTGTGCGAGATACTTTCACACCTCCTCCCTTGAAAAACTAAAAACATGGAACTAACCACCTGCTCGCAGGACTAGATCAGCAGAGAAAACAGACACGTCTGAATGGTGTGCGCCCCCTCCCCCGCCCCAGGCCCAAAGCCCGGGGCTTACTTAAAGCGCCTGGCGACACCCGCGACTTATTGGGCCCCCCTGTATTGGGCCAGGCCCAGCCTAGGGGTGAAAGCAACATGTCCGATCTGGGCCGGTGCTTTGCAAGCCAGGTTTGGAAGTGACAACCTCCCTTCTCTCCCCATAGCATAACGGGGCTCTTCCCAGAGAAAGTGGAGACCTGCAAACTTAGGGGGTTTTTTTTTCCCCCTTACAGTGTTTGGTTCCCACATGATGAAGCTATTTAGGTTGAAGAGGGGTTTGGGGGAGATAAGTCGATTTAATTGCAGTGGGGCTGCATTCTTGATCCGTGCTACCGAAAAACAAACTCACCAAAGTACCCCCCACCCGGGGCCTTTAGTTGAACCGAGGTCCTTCCAGGACCAACAGAGCAGAGAAAGCAAAGTGCAGCTAGTTAAGAGAGGACTTTGTGTTTATGAGAGGCGAATGGGATTTTAGAGCTGGAGAAAATCCCTTGGTTTTAGCAATTAAGAACTTTGGAATAGGTGAATGTTGTGGGCCCCTAAATCTTAGAATTTTTTTTTCTTTCTTTCTTTCTTTCTTTCTTCTTCTTTTTTTTTTTAATAACACCTGCTAGTTAGGCAAAGGAATTAGTTGGGGTTGGGGAGGCTGCTGGCGGGTGGTCTGCTGGTTTAGCCAGCTGGCCTGTGCTCTGCTTTGAAAAGAATTGTTAATCTGTAAATCTGAAATGAAAGGTGGTTTCTGTTAAACTCAGTTAATGGATGATGGTTAGTGTCTCTGGATACTTAGTGCCTAGGTAGATGTGCATCTACTTATATGGAGAATTTGAACTTGTTTGCTCAAAAATGAGTGGGCCAGCAGAGGGAATACACTCTTACTGGAGCTGGTGGCTTCCTTGAAATACTTGTTTAAGCCAAGATTGTGAAGGGGAAATACTGGGGCAAGTATATATCCTTGTGGTGAAGAGGTACAAAATGTGCTTTTAGCCAGGAATCTTTGTTGCCATGAAGGCTGGCAGCATGCTTGCTAAAACTTGTTACTGCTGGTGGACTTCTCTGCTATTAGAGCTTCTGCAAGTCCTCCCAAGGGTAAGAAATAAGCCTGTGTTTCGGGTGTGATGCCTTCTAGAAATGCTGTTCTTGGGGATTCACAGAAGGACTAATCAGAGCCTCAGATAGGGAGAAGCCCACTTTAAGGGGACTGGATCTTTTTCTAGAGCTAAGAGTATGGCAGTAACCACATTCTAGGGGCCTGTGGTTTATGTCAAATGCCACTCCCTACCCCCCCCCCCCCCATTCTCTTGGTAAAGTATTCCAGCTTCAGGAGCACTACCGTCCTGCTGGGATAACCAGCATACACAGTACACAGGTCATACCCACACCCGTTGTCATCTTCGTCAGTAAGGGGTGTGGCTGTAAATTACAGCCAGGGAGGCTTATACCCCACTGGTCCAGGTCCCTAAACTCTGCACCCGCTGGACAAGCTCAGTGGGAGTACTTCTGGTGAGAGACCTTGGGAACAAATTTGTTCTCAGCCATTTGGTAGCTGTGGCTTTACTTTGAGCCCTAGTTTCTTTATCTGTAAAATGTAGATACTACTGCTTAATTGCATGAGGATTAAGAGATAACATGCAAAGCACTTAATTCCTGATTGACCTGGGTACTTGCTGATTAAATGGTAGCTGTTAATGGTGATAAATTTAGAAGCAGTAATTAAATTCCTACTGTATGCCAGCCGCTGTACAGATGTTATACATTCTGTGATTCTAAGACTGCCAAAGAGTAAAGCCAAAAGTTATTGTATTTTGGGTAATTGGTGTTTTAAAGTCTTAGTCACATTTATGAAACCTATTTTCAAAGCAGCTTACTGTATTTTGCTGTGTATAATGCTCATATTTTTGCCTAAATTTCTGAGGGAAAAATAAGGATGCACATTGTATGCGGGTAGCACTAATTCCATATCTATGTAAATGTTTTAAATTCTTTTATTCATGCTTATACGTTAAGTGTAACTCTAGAAAGCAATGATGACATCTGTATGTTCAAAAATAAATGCCAAAATTCTTTTATAATACAAAAAACAAGTATGCAAACATAAATAAAAAATTGAATTAAAAAGTTAAAAGATTTTGTTCCTGAAGGTTTGGGCCAAAAACGTGGGGGCACATTATACACAACAAAATATGATAACTTTAATCCACCTTAATTAGGTTTATAACAAAAGAAAACTTAGTGAACAAGGAACTTTGAGTTAGGAGAAGTAAAATAACAAAGATGTTTGGGAATATCAGATGAATGCACTATTCTGGAAACCACCATAGGTTTTTCTGTGTTAAATTTTCTACAGTGCTATTTAAAATTTAATAATATCTTAAACTCTAGTTAAAATTTTTGTAATAGAATAACATTGAATGTGAGACCCTTAAAACATTGTGTGTTGCTAAATCTTTAAGGACTATGAAACTGAACTAGAGACTGTAAAACTTCACTCAGGTTTTTAGGCTGTGTACTAAAGAAATTTCAAACTCCAAAAGATTATAAGATAGACGACTGAGTTACTGAGGTCAGGGTCTGAACTCCTTGGACTCTTTAATGTCTCTTAGGTAGCTAAGGTTGAGTCACACACTGCCACTCCCATTCCCCAAGCTCCCAGGTAGAAAATATGGGATGACACCTGTGGGTATACCCATCCTGTGAGTCATCACTCAGCTCTTTTGGGAAGCGATGGCTTTATGTATGACTGTAGGGCAGAACCTAGAACGAGAGAGCTGTAAGTAATATTCTCGTGGAATAATTCTGGATTTATCCTAATTTGGGGAGGGAGGTTACTTTCTGATCACCACTATCTTCCCGAGGCTCCCCAGGCCCACTGTGTGACTCTTCTGACTCTCTGGTATTTGTTCTTGATTTTTCTCAGCGTTGTGATGCTCCCACTTTACAAATCATATTTACTAAACTAGGGATCATCTAGTCCAACTGGTTCACTTTGTAGATGAAGAAGCCGAGGCTGAAAGTTAAATGCCTAAAGTCTCACAACTGTTTTAATCAGAATCTTAACAGAATCTGGATTTGAACTTGATATTTCTGATTTGTGCTCATGCCACCTCTAAAAGGAAAATTCAGAAATGACCTTCAGACCTAGAGAAACTGGCCAGCATCTGGGTTTTGGAAATGCACTATGTTATGGTGACTTACTAAACTGCTTCCCACATAGGTCAAGGCTATCTATTTAAATATCTGTGCTTGGACTTTCTTCCTCTTGGCCCTTATTTCAGCTGGCCTTGGATCAGCTTCTGCGTCCCTGCCCCTTTGCCAGTTACCACACCCCGCCTTCCGTAAAAGCCTGCTGAGCAATGACTGTAGCCAGCCAGGGATCAGAGCTGTCTTCAGGATGCGTAGCTAAGCACTTGCTTCCTTGAATTCACCCAGCGTCCTACGTGGCCCAGGGCCATCATCGAGGGACTGTGCTTCCTCACCTAGGACCCCAGGAGTGGAGAAAGAGCCAAAATGGGCAGGGACATTGAGAGATCATAGGACTCTGCAAGGAAGCAGAAATAAACAAGTTTAATTTTTACACAAATAATTTAATGACTTAGGGTTGAGAAAAAGGATACTCATGGTATGAATAATTTATTGGGAAAATCAGGTTATATACTCAAATAATATTCTCCATTATTGTAAAGAAGCCATTACTGTTTTTAGCTGCATAAGTCTCTATTTTAGCATAATGGTCTATTGATTTAATTTAAATTTTTGTAACCAAATAGTACTGGAACTATGGCATATGGCACCCCTTAGGACCTTGGCTCAACATATTACAGTGGACCAGTGGCCAGTGAATTATTTGACACTTTTAGGAAGGACAGTGGAGACACAATAGAAAATACTCTGTCGTATGCTGAGGTCAGTTTTACACCGATGGGTTCCAAGTCAGTCCATGTTAAAAAAGAATAATCATATCCCAAGAACCAGTTTAAATTTCTCCTTGAAAGTCTTTTTGGCCCAACCTATACTCAATTTCTTCTCTTTGAATGTCTGTAGCAATTAATATCATGTGTCTGACATTTCTGATGGTTTTCTGTTTAACTATTATCTACCATTTTTGAGGAGGATCCAATTGTTCCCAACTGGATTATAGGTTATGTGAGGGCAGGGGCCTTATGTTCGATTCTTTGCCTGATAGCATCTAGCATATGCCTTGCAAATACTATGGAGTTATATCATACACTCAGTTTAACTTGTGAAATCAACTCTTCCAGCAAAGGAGAGAAAGAAATGCCTTTATTTAACCCTTTGCCCTCCCTGCTCAAAGTAGCACTTGGCCTCTGCTGGCCCCAGGGAAAGGGAAGCTATAGCTATCATGCAAAGAGACACCCAAGATGTTAATTCTTGGCTTTTGAGTTTTCAAGGGCCTAAGTGCCAGCTAAGGGATTTTCATGAGTGTTAATAACACTTGACTTTTGCCTTAGAGGTAAACTTAGGAACTTAAGCTTAGAAATACAGGCTGGCGTGCCCTGCAGTGGCTGCTCAGGATTCGTTGTTATAATGCGACTAGGTAGAAAAGGATGTGTATAGATTAGATCCTGAAAGCAGTTGACAAGGACGTGCAGGTCAAATGGGAGTGAACATGTGAGGGCACTTGTGAATCGAAGACCAAGGCTTTATTTAAGGACAGTAAAGGAATCTTGGGTACATATGTGTAACTCTTAAGCTGTAACGTTGGGGAAGCTGCTGACCCCTCCAGTGAGAGCTGTCAAATGGTGATCTGCATGGACCATGTGTTGGAACCACAGTGCCTGCGGCCTCTTGGAAAGGTGGTCAAGATTGAGCCCTGCAACAGTGGGCACCGTGGCAGGGCCAGCTCCTGCTGCATGGCTTACTCTTGTGTGTTTGGGTACAATTTTAGAATTAAACGTGGCTGGTCGTCAGGGCAAAAAATATAATTCTACCATCAGCTCAAATCTGCCACGCTAGATGTGATCAGTTTGCACAGATGTGATCCAAGACCCTGTTCTTAAAGTTTTCTAGGTTTGAGCTAAATGAACATTTATTTCTGTTTTTTTCTTATCTACACAGAAGGCAGCGTAATGTAGTGGATAAGAGTGGACTCTAGAGCCAGAGTCTACATCCCAGCTAGAGTCTAAAACTAGCCAGGATCAGATCCTGCTCTGCCATATACTAGCTGTGACATGGAGCAGGATTCTTACAGTTTTGTACCCAATTCCAATGTGTGGGGATTTTCCCACATACCACAGACATTTCTCAGACACTAGCTGGGTATTCTACAATTTAACTAAATTCTGACACTATCTCCCTGGAGATAGCGTCAGTCCCACAGGTTAAGGGCTCATTCCTAGAAGTCCACCTTTGCCCGACTTGAGCTACCAATGGTAAGTCCAGGTTATGTCATGAATTAGCAATAGATTGGAGGTTACCACGCCCCTGCCCTGCCCTTGGTTTCAATTAATTTGCTAGAATGGCTTACAAAATTCAGAAAAACATTTTACTTACTGGATTACCAGTTTATTAAAATAAACTCAGGAATGGCCAGTTGGAGGAGAAGCACAGGGCAAGATATGGGGAAGGGAACGAGAGCTTCCATGTTCCCTGTGAGCGTACTGCTCTCCCCAGATCTCCATGTGCTTACCACCCTGGAAGTTCAGACTCCATCCTTTTCCGTTTCTATGGAGGCTCCCGTGCACAGGCAGCACTGATTAAACCACTGGCCGTTGGTGTTTGAGCCCGACCCCTACCTAGCCTTCTGCCCTCCCCAGAAGTCGGGGTGCGGGACTGAAAGTTCTAACCCTCCAGTGAAGTGTTTAGCTCTCCTGGCAACTAGCCCCCGTTCTTAGATGCTTTCCTAAAATCAGCTCATTAACGTAGCAAAAGACAATTTTTATCACTCTCATCACTTAAGAAATTCCAACGGTTTTGGGAGTCCTGCCACAGGCATAAAGACCATTTTATTATAAATCACAGTACCTGTATATTTTTATACGTCAATACCTAACTTCTCTGGGCCTCTCTTTCCTCAGCTGTAAACTGAGGATAATTGTACCTTTGACTAGTCCTGGCCCAGAATAAGCACTTTGCATTCGTTGAACAAATGTGGCAACTAAGGCTGTAAGCGGCGAATGGTTGTAAATCCACATCTTCCAGGCTTCCTCACCTGTATCGCGTGCAGATTTTCCACCTTTGGCAGATATTCGTTCGTTAGTCTGGCACTTAGAATTGCAAACTGTGGTCTCTGGAACTAAATTCAGAGGCTAAGTGTTAATTACACCTGAACTGGAACTTGTAGATCAGCTCTTCGCCAGTGTTGGCCCCTGTGAGCCTGATGGTCATCAGATCTGCTACTTTTTCTTTTCTGTTAGGATAAACAAGCAAGACAGCTCTGACCCGTTTACCAAGGTGAGCATGCTTGTAGAGTGACATTTGCACGGACCGCAGTGTAGCAGCA
Source organism: Mormoops blainvillei (assembly GCA_004026545.1). NCBI lineage: Eukaryota > Metazoa > Chordata > Mammalia > Chiroptera > Mormoopidae > Mormoops > Mormoops blainvillei. The sequence continues at coordinate 133,255 of PVJD01002151.1, read as the reverse complement.
GACCCTCCCCACTTTACACACACACACACACACACACACACACACACACACACGCACACGCACGCGTGCACCCGTCCCCTCCCCGCCCCACCGGATTGCAGTGTTGGATACTGCTGTCACTTTATCTATTCCCAAACTGGCAGTAAGACCTTAGAAAACATTTAAGTGCCTAAAACCGATTCCGTGGTAAAGAAGACTGTTCCGAATTGGGGACGGGGACAGAGCCACTGAAGCAACTGTGGAAGGCAGATGCGGGAGCCACGGAGCCACGGGCGTCCGCTCGCATGTTTATTTGCCAACTGGCTAGATACATTTCGCGTGTCCTACAATCCAAAGATTACTTTTTTTGGAACGCCATTTCAGATACAGTATAAGAAAAGCCTTTTAGAGAAATAGGCCTTCTAAGCCTGGGCATATAGAAATGAAAATAAACTTTGGGAAAATCTGAAAGGGGCACCTCGGTTAGTGATAGGATGAATAAACGAAGCACAGGGTAATGCCTGTTTACTCGAGGCCCGTGCTTGCCGCGTGTGTTGATATCGGTGTCACTACAGTTTCTTCATTTTGAAAAGGATGTTCATTTGTGCTGGTGTTATTGAACTGTGTGTGTGGGATACAAATGATGATAAACATTTCAGACCCGGAGGGTAGGATGTTGCCGAAGCGTGAGTCTTCTGAGCCTATTGACCGTCTTCTGGCAGAATCAGACTCTTGCTCTTCAGGATGCCCAGCCATTGTGCGATGGTCACAGTCCTATCCAACAAAGCCACATGGCGTGACGTTACTGCAGGAAGGACCCTCATCACAGCGTGTCACAACCAGGGATGTGGAATGGTTGTCCCCTAGTGTGGGCGGCCCAATTGGCAGCACTGGGAATTTGAAAGTTTGTTCTTGCTGAGGAGAGTGAGAAGGCCTGCCTGGGTCCCTTTCCTGCTGATATATCTTGTCAGCTGATGGCCTGCCCTGCCCGCACCTCCCGTGCCCCAACGGCAAGGTCATTCTCTTTGTCCTTTGAGAACAAAGGTGTTTTGAAGTTGTGAAAGGGAAATGTTTAGAATCCTATAAGACTTCAATCTCTGGAGAGATTGAAGATACACGGGAAAAGATACTTAAAGTAACCGGGATGAATGTATTGATTATGGCTGCAGGAATCCAGCTTTGCTGTGACACAAAGAAACCCAAGTGTTTTCAAATAAGGAAAGGCTTAAAGAGGCTCAGGTGGGATCAGGTGGCTATGCACAGACGTGATTCCAGGAAAATGACCGCTTCCCGCAGAGGCCTCACGGCTGCTAGTGAGACTGGGCTTATGCACCCACTTAGGACGGTACTCGGGAAAAGCTGAGCTGGCTGTAAGGGCTCATGTGAAGTCACAGGTGCGAACAGAGGCGGCTCCGGACACCATTGGGCCTTCTGAGAAGCCCACAGAGGACAGAGAGCCGGGGAAGACTGAAGGAGGGGCCCTGCTAAATTAAATGCTTCAAAGCTCAAGGGAAGATTTGGAGGACCAGCTGGAGACGCGTTCCAATGCTCAGAACACGGTAAAAAGCCACTTCAGGGCCTGTGTTAGACCAGTCAGTTTAGCGAGAACAGTACTTTCTAAGCTGTACATTATATTTCAAAAGTGCCTGAGTCAGTTACAGAGATTATAGAGAAAGGGTATAAGAGTGTAGAGAGGCACCCTGGGGACCCCTTGCTCGGTGACCCTGGGAGGTCACCTGGAAGAGACAGTCAGTGATCCCCCAAGCTTAGCAACGTCACCAGCCAGCAGCCGTCTGAGAAGGTTTTTCATTATTAGGGAATAAGAAATTGGTCTTCCATAAACTCATTGATTTCTGTGTGTATATGTATAAATGTATATTTAATATTTCAATCTAAAGGAAATAGGGATTTTTATTCTTACCCGAATATGAGGAACAAGTTAAAACTTGGAGGGAAGTGTCCTCTAGACCTGCTAGAGAAACCATAACCAGCTTTTTGGGGTTTTCCTGTAGAAGTTGTCAGTTCACCAGATATTTGTTGATTATTTACTATATATTAGGCACCGTTCTAATGCTGGAGATAGAGCAGCAAACAAAATAGATAAAATCCCTGTTTTGCGTGAGACAGACAAAATAAATAGGGTATTATATTGGACGGTAATAAGTGATACAGAGGAAAATAAAGTGGGGAAAGGGAGTAGGGAGTGAAACTGCGGCGGGGAGTGATTAGCAAGACGTCCGCCAGGGGAGACTTCACTGAGAAGGCGAAGGTGCAGGTTGTGTCAGCACTGGGGTGAAGAGCATTCCTGGCAGCAAATAGCAGGTGCAAAGGCCCCGAGGCAGAAGCGTGACAGGCCTGTTCAGGAACACAAAGGAGGTCAGTAGCCTCCTGGGAGACAAATTATATAGGACCTTCGGGTCATTGAAAGACTTTGGCTTTCACTCCTGAATGAGAGATGGGAAGCTGTTGGAGTGTTCTGAGAAAAGCATGACGTGTTCTTAGATTTTAAGTGGACTTCTCTAGCTGCTAGATTATTGAGAATAAACTGTACGAGGGCAAGGGTAGATGTAGTGATGTGAATTAGGAGGCTTCTGTAATAAGAGTTGGAGGTGGTTTGGACCATGTGGTAGCAGTGAAGATAACGAGAAGCGACTGGATTCTGGACACATTTTTGAGCTAGAGTCAACAGGGTTTCCTATGAACTAGATATTAAGTGAGGGTAGAAAAGAATGTCTGCAGTGTTTTTGACTTGAGTAGCTGGAAGGATGAAGTTGTGAGATAAGGGTCACGGGAGCACCATAAGAGGAATAGATACTGCGGTAAGATCAGGAGTTTGAGTCAAGACCTGTTCGGTTTGCGATGTCTAGACACCCAGGTGGAGTTGTCAAGTAGGCGTTTGAATTAGAGTCTGAAGTTCAGGTGAAAAGATTTGGATTGGAGATCCAAGTAACTGAGTCACTGGCTTCTAGGCTGCGTCTGGAGTGAAGGACTGAACAGTGGATAAGAGGCCAAGGGAGGGAGGACAGAGCTGTGGGGCACTCCCACGCCGGGGTGAGGGAGATTAGGGGAACCAGCTCGGAGGCTGAGAGGAATGGCTGGTAAGGAAGGAGAGCTAGGAGATACGCTGCCCTGGAAGTGCTTTAGGGGTGATCCATCAGTTGTGTCATATGGCACTGCGAGCTGGTCCCTGCTATAGCACTGTAGAGGCCATCGGTGGCCTTACCAGGGCCCTGGCTAAGGCGGACTGGGAGCAAGGCCTGTTTGGAGTGGGTCGGTGAGAGAACGGAAGAGGAGTCGGAGACAACGAATAGGAACTCTGAGTTTTGCTGAGGAGAGGAGAACAGTGCTAAGTGGGAAATGGAGAGGAAATTTCATCATTTTTTTTTTCTTAACTATGGGAGAATATCATAGTGAGCTGGTTGGTTGATGCTGACTCAGTAGAGAAGGAAAAGTGGATGCAGGAGAGGGGGCAACCGGTGTGATGTCTGCAGGTAGGTGGAGGGGTGGGCCTAGTTACCACATCAGAGGGGCACAGATGCAGACAGGTGGGAGACTGAGGTTTTCTTCTGGTTGCTTCTAATTTCTCAGTGAGTAACAACAGATCGTCAGTTCTCAGCTACTCAATACTTGTATAGAAGTTTGCCTGGTAGGAGTGAAAAATGCATTCTAGAACTAGAAGGATGTGGGGATTGAATCCCAGCTTCTTCACATTCTGTGGATTTGACCTTGGGCAAGTGACTTATCCTCATCAATAAAATGGAGGTGCTAACCGCGCGGACCCTGTAGGTTGTGTAGATTAAATGTGGTGAGTATAAAGTATTTAGCGTAGTGCCCCGCACGTCCAATGAACATCAGCCTGTACTGTTGTGCGTGCCTTAATGTAAAATATGAATGTAATTCCCTCACACGGGGGAGTGGGGAGTTTTTTGTCGCTATTTTGCCTTTACAGCCTGTGGGACAGCAGTCCTTGGAGGGTCAGGTGAAAGGTGAGGCCGCCCCTTAGGTGGAGTTATAGCCAGAGTTCCCGCAGTTCACAGGCAGATGGGAACTGTAACATCGTCTTGAAGAGAGGAAGGGGGAATATGGGACTTGGAAGAAGGAAGAGAAAATGGCAACACATCAAAACTCTCCAAGAGACTCACGTTTGTGATGCTATATTTGTGCTATGGAAAACCCCAACTTTTTATTTTGTTAAATTCTTACAAGGCTCATTTTAGGTGTTGAGCGAACATTTCCCATGTGGGAGGAGTATCTGCGGTTCCGGAGTCTGGTACTGCCTTGCCTTGAATGGCACAGTGTCCGTATGTCCTCCAGGCCAGATGGGCACCAGGGCGCCGACAGGCGGGCATGTGCTGTGCAGGGTGGAAGTGAGCTGGGAACAGGGTGGGGGCCCCGGGCCTTGTTTCCCGCTCCTGCTGGCCCGGCCCGCTGGGCGTGTGGTCCTCGTCAACAGAGCCAATGTCTCACTTCATGCACTGAGCAAAAATGACCGGCGGGTTCGAGAGCACTGCCCGTTTTCAGTCTCTTCTTTCACTACTATAAGCATAGCACAGGCTGAAGAGGCAGCCTGAGGTCAGTCTGAATCCGAAAGTGAATGGATTATCTCTGAAATTATGCAAGAGGATGAATAATCAGGACTTTAGCATCCGTTGCCCTGGGGTGTGCCACAAATTAAATATTGAACATCTTCATGAGGTGGCATGCTGGCGAGTTACTTTTTTAAAAGTTGTCTTGTTATAGTGCAGAATGAAATGTGTAAATCTTTAATATAAAACAGGCGGCTTTAAAGACATTTCATGCCTGGTGGTCACTTTGGGCTTTGCCTCGTATATAGTCACCTTCTGTGCTTCTGGGAAAATAGTTGAGAAGCACTGACCAGCCCAATCTTTTCTCTGTTGAGGGACAACGGAAACCCAGAGAAGTGAAGTAACAGTTAGGTTATGGCAGTGTGGGCCCTGAAACCCCACTGATCGCCCCGTCCACCTCATGCTGTGCCATCCCCTTCTACCTTTTGGTGAAGTAACCTATTCTTGGAATTAAACGTGTGCTGTATAACCTTGCTTGTAATAGAACAGAATCTCACATTTTTAAATGTCTTTGCACATAATGGCCTTGTATAGCGTTGGCAGATATACAGCCACTATTACCCTTTCCCCCCTGCTAATTAGGGGCACGTCAAATGACCGTCGCACTTTTTTCAGCCAAGCCTGAGAATTCTCCAGGTCACCATTAGTTAGCCCCTGCTAATGTGGATGTTTGCACATAGGACGACACCTGTTTGCCCTCTCGGCCTGGCCAAGCCCCCTGCTTGTGGAAGGCACTCGAGAAATGTCTGCCTGATGGATGTTATCCCTGTTGGCATGTGAGCTTCTTTCGAGCAAGACCGAAAACTTCTCCATTTCTGGTTCAAATCTAATAGACAGAAATGGGTACCAGCAAGTATCTGTTGAGCAATTTGAGTTGGTAAAGTTCTCCAACTGCAGTAAAGACTCCTAGAGAACAGGAAGTGGTATGACAATGTCTTTAGAATGATCCTTTATACGCGGTGGTGGTGGTGGTGGTTCTCTTCCTCCTCCCATTGTGGTAAAATACATTGTCTTGTCCATGTTTAAGTGTATGGTTGAGTAGTGTTAAACTATATTCACATGGTTGTGAATACCCTGGTACTTCTTGAACGTGTTCTAAAGTGCTCAGAAATCAAGCACTTTAACGTGGCCCCATATTATGAGGCCACCGAATGTAGAATTGTGTCAAATCATTTCATCTGATGTGATATTCGAAAGTAGATCAGTGGCAACATGATTAAAAGTTTTATGGATTTTATGGTAGAAATTTAAAATTCCATCTCATGGAGCCCTGGCTGAGTAGCTCCGTTGGTTAGAGCAAGGTTGCTGGTTGGATCCCAGGCCGGGGCACATATAACCAACCAGTGAATCAGCCAGTGAATGCGTGAATAAGTGGGACAACAGACTGATCTCTCTCCTTCTACCCCCCCTCCAATCCCCCCCTTCTCGTCTTTCTCTTCCTCTCTCTAAAATCAATCAATAAAAAATAAATAGAATTTCACCTCACAGCTTATGTATTTTCCAGTTTGGTAAAGCACTGTTCCTGTGTACCGGGCCCCTCTGTGCCCCTCCAGGGCCCCTCCTGCTCACATCTCAAGAAACCAAGATTCTGTAAGTCCTCACTTAACCTTGTTGGTAGACTCTTGGAACTGCAGGGGAAATGGTAGATAATGAAACCAGTTTTGCGATAGGCTAATCGATAGAAACAAGAGTTAAGTTTCTATGGCACTATTAACAAAAGGACATGATTTGAGGACCTGCTATAATTTGTCTTAAATTTTTAACTGGTTGAAGAGAAAACTGCACTAGATAAAAGGCCTGGCCATATTTGTTTGTTTCGTATGTCTTGCTACTCCTCTTCCCTAACTCTTAGCCTCTTTAAAATGAAACAGCGAATTTAGTGGCACACTGAGTTCAGGTCGAGGCTAAGGTTTGATATGACATTAACATTTACGGGTCGAAGTTCAAAAGGAAGCGTGTTTGTTCAGGGAATACCAGATTAGACGAACAGCTGTCCCTGGTGGTCAGGCCATCTTTAGCTTGTCTTGCAAATGCTTTCCTCTTTCACACTACAGCCCTCCCACCCCACCCCCGAGCTTCCTTTGGAGCCACATTAGTCTCTTACCTAGGAGCAGCTTTTTCTTCCTCTGTTCCTTGCCTCTTCGGTGTTCTAATGACTGTATTGTTCAAGTCCTGTTGCGCTTAGCTTAATACTCTCTTCATTCTTACTGACGTTTTCATTATGAAATTTCTAATAAGATATTTGGGAGCTGTCCAAATAAACGCTTCCCGATGGTCCTGAATGGGGGGCCTTGTGAGGGCAGGAGTTGGGACTGGTTTATCTCACTGGGTATTTTGCCCAGAGCTGTAATGTGGTGCTTAACATGCATTGTTTCCTCAAAGATAAAACAAAAATGCGCTGTAAAAGAAATCTAAGCCCCCATGTTCAAGCCATAGGTGTTTTCATCAGTACAAAAGTGGTGGGAGTAGTCTCGTAGTATTGGCCAATGATGCTTTTCTGGGTTTCTTTTAGTCCACCTGCAGGAGTTGGGAAAGAGCTGAGGAAATGATCTGGAGAAGGAAACCATCTCCCTCATTTTATAAGTCACGAATTGGCGGCCTGGGATTTGGTTTGTGTCACACAGCCGACTTGCAAAAGGGCTGCACCTACGTCCCCTCCCCTTGTGTCCAGAGGTCTTTCTAGTTTCCCACTTGAACCCCTGTCCCCCACCTTTACTGCCCACCCCCAAGCAAGTGTGTGTGTTTTTTATAAATGTCACCAGAAGCTTAAGTAGATCCATTTAAGTCCCACCAAGCCTGTCTGAAAATCTTTTCTCATCATAGAGAGCTGCCATCCTGAGTTCCTGAGATAAGCATTTCTCAGTGAGGAGCAGGCCTGAGTTTGCCTTTGACCACAAGCCTTACAGCAGTTGTGCGTTTTCACATGGATCCCCACGTGCTCTGTCCTGGCTGCCTCCACGCCACTCATGCGTTAGATTAGAGGAAAGGTGAGGTCAAGTGCCTGACTCAGGCCTTGACTCACTCCGGCTCCTTCCTGTAACAAGTGGCAGCCGCACGGGGTTTGGGCAGTGTCCGCATCATCCACGATGAAGGCATCCGAGCCCTGCAGTTGTTTAGAAATGGTACTTATACCGTGCGTTAGCTCTGCATCCTGAGATGCCTCTCAACTGGGCAGTTTCATTCCCTTCTGAAGGAGAATAGGAGGGCTGAACATTTCGTATGGCCGACGTCCCATAACTGAGTTGTTCCCCTGCGTGTTGTCAGTGCCTTGGACTTTCACAGTAAAAGTGAAGGTTCTTCTCCCTGATGTCATCCCGTGTTATTCTGCGCCTGACCTGACCATGGTGGAAAGCCAGTCTACCTTTTCGGCTTGGATTTCCTTTCCTCAGTATTTTTCAGCCTCTGCTCTCCGTTTGCACTTTACTGTAATGACCAGATGGCCAGTCCAGTGCACAGAAGGTCTAGGCTTATCCACGTCCTTGCTGACGTGTTGTCATGCCTCTCGAATGGGCTGTAAAAACCAGCCTTTGACTTTTGCCTGCCTGCGACTGCCCACATGAAGATAGCATGTGTGAGCTTGTCTTGTGCGATTATGAGGTTTACTGCATGACTTCCGGTTACTGATTTTAACCTCCTTGACGATCTCTGTCATTTTCCCTGCAAGACTTTCAGTGGCCCGTTGTCCACTGACTGACATAATTTTAAAAATTATACTTTTCTTGAATTCGTAATAGAGTCACATGGTACAGATATTAAAGACTATTTCAAAAAGATGTGAAATAAAAATCATCCTCCCATCCCCGGTCTCCAGTCACCCTGTTCTTCCTGGAGGCAACCATTGTCTTACCAGTTTGTCGTGACTCCTCACAGGTACCTATACATTTATAGGAAAATGTATACATCCACGTTTTTCCTATGTGTGGTTGCATGCCACATGTATTCTTCTGCACCTCGCTTTTTCTTCTCTCGGCATCTTTTAGTGCTCGTTTAACGTTGTAACTAGCTCCGTTAGTGTTTTGAATGTCTGCATAGTGTTCAGCTTTAAGGACGAGTCATGGTTTATTTAACGAGCATGGATATTCAGTAACCGCTCATCCTTTACTGTTAAAAACAGTGCTGCAGTGAAGGGCTTTACACCTCCCTCTCTTCACGTGGACTACAGGATCCACTGCCGGTGCAGTGGCTTCCTGGCGTTGTTGTAATGATCGTAGCTGATTCGGGAGGAGTGGCCAGCTGCTCTTCGTGACTTCCTGTCACGAACTCTGTCCTACTGTCTGATGTCACAGGATACTCTACCAGTGGGGTTCCTGGAATCTCTTCGACAACTGGAGTTGACAGTTTTACATCCAAGCTGTTGCATTCCTGGTGGCTTCAGCATTTGGGCCTCACCTGTACCTGTGCTTGTTAAAATGTGCTTGTTAAAATTAGAATGGCTTGTGGGAATATGTGTTAACCAAATACTAATAACAGCACATGTAGTGCTTCAGCACCACCTTAGTGTTCACAAGGGTGTTTGACAGTGTTTCATTCGATCCTTGCAATGCCATATGAGAAAATTTAGATAGAACCATCTCACAGATAAGTCGTACAGATGACACCGGCTAGTAAGTGGTATAGCTGGCACTTGAACCCGCCGAGTCTTCTTGTAAGTCCCTCAGCATTTGATTATGGTTTTGGCTTGCCCGTCTGTTATAGGGCAGGTAAGGAGACATGCGCTATCTGGAGATAGTACCTGCTACAAACACGTTCCATATTACCCTGATAACGACAGGCCCAAGCAGGACCGATGTTCAGTGCGTATATATCAGTCAAGTAGTGTTAGTGGTAAAATTATTGAAATACCTGTGGTTGGTGTAAATAGCTTTTCCCCAATCCCCCTGAGAGCCCCTCAACACTGCCGGGGCCACTCTTCCCTTAGGACATTTCCCTCGTCCCATATTTCCTCCCACAATCCGGCAACTAAAAGGGAAATGTCCTAATACCACAGGGGTCTCTGGGGCGCAGCTCCGATGCTACATCACCGTCTGTGTTGATTAATTACTTCCTAAGCCATATGGGTTGCTGAATATTTTTAAATATCATCTTTAAATGTAGGAGTGGAGTAAGTAGTAAACAGTATAAATGTTTAGCAGTAGAACTTCTGTAAATATTTACATAGGTACACTTTTTAAATTGTATTTTTTTAATCCTATTTCTAAGTCTTTTTTTTTTTTTTTTAACATGAAAGATCTTTGTTTTCTTGTTCTATGAAAGTCAGGGTGGCTGGTCTGAAGTGTGAGGACATAGAGCTCCTCCTTGTCGCTGTGCCATGAGAAGCCTCAACCTTGTAACTGCGACGGCAGCTTCTATATTCTAGGCAGGATGACAAAAGGGACAGCGAAGGACAGTCAAAGGCTTGCGAGCACCACCTTTTAAAGAAGATTCCTGGAAGCAGCCAAGTGACACTTTGTTGCGTCCCATTCATCAGGACCAAGTTCATTGGCAGGTCCAGCTGGACAGGGAGGCTGGCATCTTTCTTCACGGGGCCTCACGTCCAGCAGACACTCCCCTCGCGGCGAAAGCGGAGAGCCGGTGTTGGGCAACAGCCAGCAGCCTCTGGCACAGCTACTAAGCTTGTTGTTTCAATTATCTTGTTTAGAAAATAAACCATGTGATCATATTCATTTCCTGTTGAAAACATTGAAAAATCTGGATTTCTTAAGTTATTGGAATAGTAAAATGGATATGGTGACTTACCAGATGTACACTTTTTAAGTACACCTTTTTCCTTGCTGATTTTTTTTTGAAATATTTTACTAAAAAATAATGGAAATCCAAAAGTCACTTTTATAAATGAGTTATTTAATAAAAGCTTTAAAAAATGTTATTTTTTAAAGAGCACTAATATTGGTGCTTGGTACACTTGACATATAAAAGCGTGCCTGATAACAACATACTTGACTTTAAAATTGTTAAATGTGGTGGTAGATTATAAAATAGAAATTTACTAAGCATCTGCTGTGTCAAGCACTGTGTTGAAGGTCAAAGGATGGGAGGGTGGGCTCGTGGTCCAGTTCATTTGAGTTCTCAGACTTGGTTCCTTGAAAGGATAGTTCACTAGGAGGACAAATGTAATTTGACACGGGGAAAGTCAGGTATCTGACGGTTCAGACGCACAGGAAGTGACCAAATGTCACATTTGACAAGGTCTGGCAGCTGCTTTGTAAAACTGAAAGAACAGGGTTGCTTAGGGAGTTTTCATTTTTCCTCTTCTTACTGTGGTTAGATAAATGCATTTTTATTATAGCTGAGTGATGTCTTACTGGGATGAATTGCTTGCTCAGCCCTTTTCAGCTAATAATTTTATTCTTAAAGTGAGCTGGTTATATATTTATGCCTATACTTTATAAATTCATGTGGAATTGAGGAATAGTTCTTGGGCATTTTAAATGTAGGGCAGTGTCTACTGTAATTTTTTACCTTGGCGGGGCGCTGTTGGTGTTTGTTCCTTGAGACTTTCAGTGGCCCGTTAAATCCTCATTTTTGGGAAATTAGAAACAAATGTTGAATCAAGGTCACACCAAAAATTGATGCCAGGGCTGGAATTCCTTCCTCACTCATTTCTCCATTTTGCTGACATGACTGCCCTCGCTGGCATTTCATTTAAACAGTTGAAATTGATGCTGTGACTTCACGTGTATTTTTTTGTCCTGGTAGATGGTAGGAATTTCTGAACTGGAGGAGTTGAATGTTGTGGATGATGAAACATGTTCTGCTTCGGGTGTTCCTTCATTGCGTGAGTTCCCTTGTTCTTGGTCAGAGACACGCCCGTAATAAAACCTTACCAAGTCAGGTAAGAACTAGAACCCTCAGGCTCCAATGTCACAGGAGTTTCAGAGTCGCTGGAAACTGGATTTAGTTCTAGCATGTTTCTCCAAGGAGACATGTTTTTCTTGTGAAAGTTTAGAAAGGCCGGCACTAAATTTACTGGTTTTTGATCCAGATAAAGGCAACAGGTATTCTTTGGGCCCCTGTGGCATGGATTGCAAAGCACTTCGTAATAGCTCCAGTTCATAACCAACCACAGTCTTATAAAATACTCTTTTTTAAAAAAGAGGGTAGATCAGAGTGCTTTAGTGATCCCCTCACCCCCCGCCTCCCTCCAATCAGGCAGAAAGGAGATTGTGGGCCTTGTGGTTTAGGGCAGGAGCGGAGTGCAAGGCACAGCTCCTACTTCCTCACTTATCACCTGTGTGACCTTGGGCACGTTTCTTGTCCTCTGAATTTACATCCGCGTTTGTGAAGTGGTGGTGGTGGTAGTGTCTCCGTCTTAATAAACCTGTAGCAGAGCAGCTAAGGTAAGAGCATGGGAAGTGACAGCTGCCGGTGCGCTGCCAGCAATGATAAGCTGTTTGCCTTAATTTGCAGGTAGGGTATATATTTTTTATTATGTGATTTCTTGGAAGGTTGTTAGAAATCTAGTCTTTTGAAAGTGAGATTATAGTTCATGGGGAAAAGGGAGCTTCAGCCTTCTAATCAGATTTCTGTGTAAATGTGAAAACTCAAGGCTAAGAGGTGAATATTTTTGTTCCACTGTGAATTGTAGCTCATACTTGCCCAACCGGATCCACCAGTTTATATAGTTAAACAGGGTATTGGATTTTGTCCGCCAAGCATCCCTGAGGTTACAAAAAAAAAAAAAAAAAAAGGAAAAAAAAAGAACCAGTTTCCTGCCCTCAAGGAGTTTATAGCCGAGTCCAGTGGAATTGGGAGAAATCCTTGTCCAGGCAAGTTTACTTTGGAAAAAGTGAAAGTTGAGTGTAGGATCTTCAAGGCAAATTCATCTGTAAAGCCTGAAGCTGGAGTTTGGAAATTGCTGGTGAGGAGAGCTTTGGTGGGGCGGGGGCAGGATGGCAGGAAACACAGTGAGCAAAGGCACCGAGGGCTTTGTGCGCTTGGAAGGCCTTGGAAAGGAGGGGACTTGGGGTAGCTCATGATGGTGGACTAGGGGCGGCCAGATGGCGGAGTGATGGCTCCCAGTTGTACTGGGAAGGGCATGGCATGTGGGAAGGGTATTGTACTTGAAGTCCTACCCACGTTGGGTAATGTCTGAGCGTTGGTTTCTTTGTCTCTAAGTTGCTGAGACATCCCTGAGTAAAAGTATATGTGAAGGACTTTGTAATTATAGAGTGTCATAGTTTGCTCACAGCTCAGGTTTGCCGTCTTTCTTGTAAAAAAGAATATTGGGCTCCATGAGGGGTATCTCCCTAAGGTTCCAATGAAAAGGAGTCCCTGGTGCTTAATCTTACTGCCAGGACTATGGAGGAATTTGACATTCCCAGAAGTCCTCTGAAATGAGATAATGGAGGGCATTGGAGTTTGATTTACTGTTGGAATCAAAATGCTGGACTGTAGTCAGTTTCCTGGTACATCTTCCTTCCACCTTCTCGTTCTTCTGTGCAGGTGGTTAATTGTTTATTAAGGTCATAAATGTAGGTTGTGTGATTGACCTGAGCAGGTCCTTTGTGAACTGTCACCCTTGTTGCCCTAAAATTAGGGGCTCTGATGGGATCAAGCTAGGCTCCTCGGGCTACTCCAGGAAACCAGGGACCAGTGGGGCTGGGTGGGAAGCAGACCCACCCAGAGGGATGCCAGGGCTCAGTAATTTTTGCTAATGCACAGCTCGGTGCTGCTGGGCATAAATACTTGTGAGCGCAGAGTTCGCAGGCATATTCTTTCAATTTCTAAATGCCCGATCGCCAAAATAAAGAAGACAGTCACTTCATATTTGGTGTGGTGGGGGCGTGTATAAAGCCTAACATGGTGATAGTTGACTGATTTTCTTGTCCCAGAGGAGAGAGAAGCAGGCCCCCTCTCCCCCGAAAGGAATTTCACACAGGCAGAGGTTTGGATAAAAGCGCAAGCAAGCTTTTAATGCCTCCTCTTTCCCAGGTGGAGCAGGAAGCGGGGGAGGATCCTTAACTACAGAGAAAGGACAAAATCCTCAGCAATCCAGCCAGGTTACCAGGGCTGCTGCTGGTGGCCGGGGGATGGTGGAAGGGTACGGGCCTTCCCTGTTGACCACTGGCCCTTGGAAAGCAGGCACTTCCCTCTGCAGCCAGAGGAGGGACATTGCTTTTGTCTGTGGACAACTGGAGAGTCACTTGGTGGGAGGAGAGGGGGCTCTCATTAAGCCAGTGGGGCCTTGGTGACCAGATGAGCTGCTGTCAGGTAGTCTGATCACATGGAGATTGATCACAGGGCCTTCCGGGCCAAAACGGCTCACCAGCCAGTGCCTGTGAAACTGGGGCCAACTCTTACTGCACAGGTGGAATTTCAAGCAGGGCATTATTAAATCCAAGCTGCTGTATCAGTCAAGCCCCAGTGCTAGCTTTGTATCTGAGGCCAAGGCGAGTGTGTAATTTGTCTTCCAAATGGGCATTTTTCGAGAATGTTAAGGGGGGCCGGGACAACAGGTGTGAACCAGGACCGCCCTGGGGGAAAGTTTGGATGTACGTATGGTGAGCCTAGCTGAGGCTGGAAGCTTGAACCACTGTGCTTTGTGGATAGTCCGATGACCAAAAACGGGCTCAGCACAGCGTGGCCTTTGTGTAACTGGGCCTAGGACTTCCAGAAGGAGAAAAGGGGTGACCCAGGGGCCTTTTTCTAAGGAGTCTGTCCGAAGCACAACGTTCTCAGACTTGGGGGTGGGGGTCTTTCTTAAAGAGCTGTTTTCCTTATACCCTTGAGTATAGGGCCAGATTTATTTTCACCCCAAGTATTCTGCCTTATTTGTGAGCCTTTATAAAGTCATTCTCATGACACCTGCCCTCTCGATTACTTTATTTTGAACAGCAAAGCTCTGCTTGTTACAGACACATTAACCTAAAACAGCCTTAATCAGTTGCAACTGTGGATGCAGATAGAGATTAAATTTGGTTTTAAAATATTTTATGGGAGAGAGAGAGAGAAACGTCAAGTGTTCTGTCCCACCTATTCATGCGCTCGTTGGTTGCTTATGTGCCACGATCAGAGACTGAACTCACAGGCTTGGCGTATGGGGACGATGCTCTAACCAACCGAACTACCTGGCCAGGGCCTCTAAAATATTTTAAGTAAAATAAATTGATTTAAAGACGTGAGCTAAATTTCTTTGTCTCCATTTAGTGATAATTCTTTAGCATATGGCATACGAATTCCAAGTGTTGGATATTGTTGCAAACTTTCAAATGGCCTGGAGGTGCTCTGGAGGAAAACTGGCTTAGACATTGCTTTTAGAAAGTAATGTGGAAGAAACATGAAGTTTGAATAAAATTACTTCATGGAATATGAATAAAACTATTTTAAATGAATGTTTAATATAGTGTTTTAATATTTTTAAAAGATTTCTTTTTTAGAGAGAGGGGAAGAGAGGGATAAAGAGAGGGAGAGAGACATCAGTGTAGGAGAGAAACATCAGTTGGTTGCCTTTCACACGTGCCGCATCGGGGACTGAACCTGCAACCCAGGCATGTGCCGTGACTGGTAATTGAACTGGCAGCCTTTCGCTTTGTGGGATGACACCCAACCAACTGAGCTACACCAGTCAGATTATTTAAAATTTTTATATAAATGATCAAACATTGTCAATCAACTATTTCATCTTCATCATAAAAACATAAATATACCAATAGGCCAAAAAACCCCACCCCATCTTTTTAAAAATTGTTTTTCCATGCAGGGAGTCGTATGTGTAGGTCTGTACCTGGTATCTCATGAGGGGCGGTAGTGATGATAAAGAGTTGTGGTAACAGTTGGGAAGAAGGCACTCACCTTCAGATTGCAGGGGAACTAGCTGCGCTGAAAATCGGATTTCTTTAAGAACTGACTGGACTTTGACTTGTGGTTCCAGGTGGCATTCTAGGCGTACTTCCCTCCAGTCTCCTCAGAGCGCTATAATGGTTGAGAGATTACTGAAAGGCAGAAAGCAGATGGGACCTGGTTTGTGACCTTAGTAAAGGAAGGAGCTATAATCAGGTAGGGGCTGAGAGAGGAAGGGTGGGGGTTGGGGTGGTCTGCCCTGGGACCATCTTTGGGACCATCAGTGAGGCAAGGACTGGAGTGAGGGGTGGCTCTGGAACTGAGGGTCTATGTGCAGGACCACGGACACCGTCACCCACTAGCTCTACAGAGCATAGGCTGCTGGCATGTAATACTCTGACCAAAAGCAAAACAAAAACCTATAACTTTTTCTTTTTTTTTTTTTTTTTTTTGGCAAGGAGAGGGATGGAAATGTTGACATGCACATGTTTTACAAAGCTTAAATCTATTCTACCTCGATTAAAACAAAAGGATTCTTATAGGTAAGAGAGGCAGTGATGACATTGTTTTTTAAAAAAGGTCAGGGGTTCTAGAATGACTGCTGGCACCCCAAGAACGAAACCTTCCTCCTGTAGCATTTGAGCGGTTTGCATTCTGACAACAGCTCCTGACCCACTGAACCCGAAGTGAAAACTGCCGTCAGCAGGCCCCGCCCCCAACTCCCTGTCAGAATTCCTGCTCAGGGCGGGACGGAGCCAGAAATGGGCCATTTTATACAACAGCCAGGCACGACAACCAAGGATGTGATGAGAGCTAGCAGCATAAAAGGGAAGACTGAAGTAACCAACAGAAAAACTGGAAGAAACGGACAATCCAGGAACAGAACAAGAACTGGGGGCGGGGTGGGGGGCTTCCAGGTAAAATACTCAGAATTTTGAGAGCATATTAAATTCACAAAAAATAGGGTGCATCGTGTAAAAGGCACAGTCAAAGCAAAACGCTTTTTGTTTTGGAGGCTATGAGTGCTGAAGTTCAAAATTTTATTGAATTTAAATTTAAATTTTATTTTCAATTAGAAATACTGGACAATGAAGTTGAAAAATCTCAGAGCCACAGAGAGGGAAGGAAAATGAGAGAGAAGGTAGATTAATCCAGGAGGTGCAAAGAAAATGGAATGAGGGAAGTGATTGGTGCATGGTAAGAGTTTCCTGGAAATCAGTGCACCAAGTCTGTAGACTGAAGGGGACCACATGGTGCACAGTAAGTGACCAAAGGCTCACTCATATACCCTCTGTCACACTGTTCAGCACCTGGGGTAAAGTGGAGAAGCCTACAAGTCACCTTCAAAGAAACGAAAATTAGACTCACATCAGAATTTTTATTGACAACACTGGATACTAGCATAAATAGAGCAGTAACGTCAAAGTTCTGAAGAAAGTGTTTTCAACCTAATGTCCTACACCCAGACTATCAACATGGTGAGAAGGGGAATAATGACTTTTTTTTTTTGTCTATGCAGGTACTCAGTTTACCTTTCATGTAGTGTTCCTTAGGATAGTATCTAAGAAAATAATTCAAGTAAGAGTAAAATGTGGGACCCCACATCAAAGCAGATCAATCCAGGAGGCCAGGGACACCCTAGATGGCCCTGGATGGCAGGCCGAGAGGGACAACCTGTGCCGTAGCAGGAGGGGCACGGGCTCTGGAAAGGAAACCTGAGCAGAGAAGAAATCCTGACTCGACACAGGTGTGATTGGGAGCTTGGAAGAGATTGAGGCTAGAGCAAACACTGTAGGCGAAGGAAGGGCGAGGAGAAACGCCAAGGAAAGCGAAAGTCGTGGTCCGAATGGGCAGTGCACCAACAATCGATAGACTGTAGGAGAGGCTGACCTCGACGCCAGGAGCAGTTGCCTTTGAGGTCAGGGCTTCTTTCTGATCTTGGTCTTGGACAGAAAGAGGAAAATTTCAATGCAGTTTGGTTCAGCACTGACTAATATTTACCTGGTTACATGAAAGAACAGATGACTAAATTGTGGTTATAAGACAAAGTATAAGTGGTAATAGCTCTGATGATAATGTAAAAGTAGAGCTAATGGATGGTTGGTCTTGGAGAAACCAAGAGGAGAGTGTGGGGGAGAAAAGGGGTGCTGATGGTGTCATCTTACTAACTGGGAATGGAGAGATTATATTGGACGTTGATGAAGGGAAACTAGAGGTTAAAATGCATTACTTAAATCTCAAAGGGTAGCAAAGAGAAGAACTAAAGTAATATAGTTATTAAACACAGGCGAAGTAGCAAGTAGTTTAAGTTCTTTTTGCATTGTGGGGTCGACGATTATTGCTTAAAGCTAGTAAATCAAGAAATAAACCTGTATAAACATATCTAGAGTTAGAGAGTTTGGAATCTGTAGCTTTCTACCATAAATTCTTTCTTTTTGATTTGTATTCAACAAAAATTAAAAACTGAGTTTGAAGGTGGGTTAATCATGGAGGTGACGGTTGAAATTGTAATGCCATCTTCTAACTTTTTAAGGCTTAATTTGGACAAATGAAGAAGGCTGTGTTTTAAATTAAGCAATAATAGTGTCCTTGTTCTAAAGGAGCAATATTTCACATTTTCTGAGACAAGGTCGCCTGGCTGGAGGCAGAATCTTTAATCCTTGAGGAAATGAATTATTGCCAAAAACAATGAAGCAAAGCTATTGTCCTCAGAGTTTGAAAAGTGCCCCAGTGTTTAAGACCTTTGGTTGAAGTCGTTATGTGAAAGTATATTAATTGGGCGAGAACTTGACTACACACAACAGGAGCGTGGCTTATTTGAAGACATTTGAAATAACCTTGTATGGTAGTGGGTCCTGAATCCTCGCGTCAAGAATTCTGTTCTAGACTCAAAGACCTGAATTTATATAGTATCCTCAGTTACTTTCTTACTCGTGTAGTTTGTAGTTAGCCTTTTACGTTGTATTTTACTAGTTCACATTTTACTCCTCATCAGTTTTGTCTTATGTACTGAATGCGGGCTTTCAGTATGTTGGAACCCCGGGCAGTTTTTATGTCAGTATGGTTTTAAACCAGTGGAGGCGACTGCCCACTGGCCATGCGGAAAGCAATTTGGGAAGCAATTTTTCCTGTTCCTTTTGGTGTCTAAAACAGTCTTAGTTCAGACCCAAATTCTTAACCCTTCCTTGATGCAGTTTTCCTTTTGACCTGATATGGAAACAGGCCTCTGACACCCGGTGCTGTTCATTTCCCCCACTTCCCTTCGGAGGCCGTAATTTACATCCCTTAGTCCCTGTCACTCTGCGTGTGAGTTGCTGCTGCAGTTCTGAATTCCTTCATACATACTGGGTGGGTCAGTAATGAGAGCAGCTGCTGTTGCTGCTCCTTAAGAGAAAATACACTTAACAGCCCTGGCAGCTGCTGCCGGGTCCTAGGAGCGGCTGCGGGGATCCTGGTGGTGCCCAGAGGGTGCCCGCTGCTCACGCTGGATCCAGCGTCAAAGACCATTGGGGGCAAAGGAAAGAAAGCTGGGATTTGAGCAGAAACCCGGTTTTGGCATGGCCTGAGAGGGATCCCCAAGATGCAGGCCGTCCCTCCTGGAGCTGTGCCGCCTGCTAGCTCAGGAGCTGACTGTGCTCCCAATGGGTTAGACCAGCACCCAGGTCCCGAAGGACTTAGACTGGGAAGCAGATGGGCTGTACCAGGGCCAGTGTCATTGGCGAGTCTCTGCCAGGCACAGCCTCAGCTAATGGGCTGTGCCCTCCTGTGATTAAGGCTGGTTCTAAGCAAAATTAAGAGCTTGCTTATTTCCTAAACCAGAGAGGACAGCTTTACCTTGAGCATTAAGACACCTGCCAATTGCTGAGTTTGGCTGGGGTGACTGTTCTCCCATCAAGGTGCTTCCCTACCTTTTCCATGACTCCGATTTTTATCCGACTTAATTCCACCCCCTGCCCTTCATTGTTTTCCTGTATGTGTGGTCCCAGGGACACCCCCTCATCCCATCAGTGTCTGCTTTTCCTCCTTGGGCTACCTGAGGCCTGAGGCCACAGAGTAGCCCTGCCTTCCTCTGTCCCTTGGTGGGACAGTTCCAGGGTGGGCTTACTGTGCCAGCTGTCCAGGGGACCTGAACGGAAGGATGGTGCTGTGAACACATGCAGGCAGAGCCCAAGGGGGGCAGCACACCCTTGCCTCCCTGCTGCTTCCCCCCGACCCCACACGGTCTGCCCCCATCTGCCGTAGCCACAAGTAAAGTGGGCACACTTCTTGAACTACAAGTGTTTGGCATTTTTAGCACGTATGAAATTTTGTTGCCACAGCCCTTATAAGCAGCCAGCAAAGTGGATTTAAGTGCCTACTGTTTGTCATGCATGTTAAAGGCTCGCTTTAGCCCCTGAGGGGAAGGGGACTGAGTGGAAGATGGAGGTCCCAAGCGGGGAGAAACCCCAGGACACAGCCAGGAGAGAAGGGGCTGGAGGAAGCGCTGCTCTGTAAATGGTACAATTTCTGCAGCTTTTTAACCACATGCTAAGGTGGAAGCAGCCGTCCCTGCAGGGCACAGCCGTCAGCGAAAGCTTGGGGTTCCGCGGGCTCGCATCTCTGACCTGTTCCTGGACCAGGCTTTCCACCCCCAGCCCCGGCCCCTTGCGTCACACCGATTCCGCTCCTCCTGTTCCCCTGGCTCCTTCTCTCTCAGCCTTTGCGCGCTCCGCCGCGCCCCTCACCTGGCCCCCTCCAGCTCCACCGGCATTCCCGGGTGACACCCTTCCTCGCAGGCCGGCTGTGCGCCCCCTCTGGCGCGCCCGTACCTTTCCTCTCCCTGACCCTTGGGATCTGGCTCCCCGAGGGGCAGTTTGGCGAGCGAGAGGGAGAGGGAGAGTCTGTCTTAATCTTAGGAGGCTCTTGAATGTTAGTGGAATGAATAAGAGAAGGAATGAGCGTGTACAGTAAACAGGAAACAGCAGCCCCATACCTGCCCTAGGTAGCTTGCCAGCCTCCCTGGGTGTGGACAAGGAGGAGAGGAGGCGGTCAGAGAAGACACACAGTAATAACCTTGGAACTCTGGGCTGCTCCTTAGAGCCTTCCGTTTGGCGTCGGTTACCTTTACAGGAAATCTCATCCCCGCTCTTCACCCCACCCAGCGGCAGTCGTGCTTTTGCCTCTGCCTTCCCTCAGCCTTTCCAAATTTAGCCTTACACACAGAGGAGTTCTTCTTTCAGCGTTTCATCTGTGTAGGTTTTGCCCTTTCAGCCGCGTTGTGAACGCCTTAAAAGTCCTGAGTTTTATTTCCTAGGAAGCATTTTAAAAGAACGGAGAAAACATTGTTCCAAAGCAACTTCGGTCCTGGCTACCACCTAGGCATTACTCCGCAGGGCGGAGTAATCACCCTCCTCCCGTAGGTCTCTGTTTTCCCATCTGTAAAGTTAGAGGCCCGACACTGTCTCCGGGCCTTCCAGTGCTCACGCCATGTGACTCTGTGATTATGCCAGCGGCCCCCCTACCCCACACCTTGCTTATGCGCCCCAGAAGCTGGGACAAGGTTCCAGCCCCATTCTGCCAGGTAACTGAACTTATTCTCCCACAGTGGAGGCCAGTTCACCTCTCTGCTATTTGTCTCGGAGCTCATGGGATCATGGACGGTAATGGAATACGTGTGGGGCAGCGCAGTGGAGGCCCCCGGGCCCTTGGCCTTGTCTTTGCCAAGAAGATCCAGGTACCAAGGACCGCGCCTTGGTGCTGCGCAGTCTCAGTTCCCATTCTGTACCTTGGTGTGATTGGTCTTGTCCCTTCAAATGTGGAGGCTGGCTGTGCCACCTGCCAGGGGTCTGGGAGGAGGGATGGCGTTAGGAATGTGGGTCCCCCACGTGAGCCAGACCTCACTCAGTCTGTAAGACCGTGCTTTACTGGCTCTCCCTGGGCAGTGTCTGGCTCCCTCTCTGTTTTCTGAGTGCGTTTTCCTCCTGTTGCATCCACCACTGCTTTGCATTTGTTTAAAAAAGAAAAATACAGTAAAATTTTCTTCATTGGGATCGCAGCAGAGACAGAGGTGGTAGGGACTGTTTGGTTTGTGGGGTTTGTTTGTTTTCTTCTGCACCTGAGATTTATAGAGTTCTTAAAGGCAGGGGTGGCTTATTTCTTGTTTGGGAGGGTTTGTTTGTTCATATTGGTTTTTTCCTCTGTTCTTTTCCCAAGCTCCAGCCTCATTTCTTTCTGTCCAGTCAGGTGTGTGCTTTCTCCTTGTTTCTTTTCCTATATGTTCCACCAGTCAGCCAGATCCCAAAGATTGTAAAACTGTTGGTGAGTAGAGAGCATTAGCAGAGGAACTCAGCAGAAAGGTAATGAGTCTTCAGAGATCCCTCCTGGCTGTGAAACAGTGAGATTTTAAGGATTGTATGTTTGGGTTAGGGGCCCCCCTTATAGAAGATAACAGGGGTGAGAGGAAAGAATGTTATGATGCCTAGTACATAAGTGGCACTACCCAGACCCTACCCGAACCCTTTGTGCAAGACTGATTCTATGATAGTGGAGGGCGTTGTCGGAGATGAGAGTGCCAAGAAGTAAGAATTAATGGGGAAAGGAGCCAAGGCTGCGAAAGAGAAAATTTCATCAAGTTTTATCTTGGGCGAAGGTTAGGTTCTAAATCAGTATTGTTAAAAGAAAAGCTGAAGCATATTAAAAATTTTTACGAGTTTATTTGAGCAAACATTGATTTCAATCGCCAAACTGGAAGTGGTCCAGAGTACTCCGCCGACCGGAGCCAGTGGAAAGGCTTCCATAGGCAAAGCACAACGCAAGGGAGCAAAGAAAGGAAATTATTTGATCAGCTATAGTTTCAAGTCTTGTTGGCTGTTTGTGATTGGTTGTCCTTAGGGTTTGATTTCGTAACCTCGAGACATTTACAAGCTTAGATATTTTTTTGCTCACACGGGCCGTCATGGCATTAGAGCCACAATGGTCTATTGGCCTCCTTGTTTTACCAACTTCAGACAATATAGAAGCTGAAATCTAGGGTAGAATCGAAAATACCTGTGAAAGATACCTCAAGAAGGGACAGTATTAAAAATCGACATATTGCTTGATACGTTTAACGTGACCTTCCAGTGTGGGACTGTTGGTTTTTTCTGTTGAGTTCCATATGATGTCCTCGGGCTTAGGTGTAGGGGTCATGTTCTATGAAAACTGTCTTTTAAAACACCTGAATCATACTTGGGAGAGAGCTGCTGGGGTTATGAGAGATGGGCATACTTTTTGCCTGGTTTCAGCAAACCCTCTCCTTGTGCGTGACTGATGTGGTAGGGTGTGTGTGTGTGTGTGTGTGTGTGTGTGTGTGTGGCAGTCACAGGGCTCTACCTTTGTTCCCCCTTGCTGCCTAAGCTGGCAGAGAATTACCATAGTGGGATTCCTTGACAAAGAATAATCTCAATATCTCTTGGTTCTGACTAACTGAAATGTTAAGTGCATATTAAATTCACACCTCCAAATTCTGTTTTGTCCACAGGTTGCTTGTGGGGGCCCCTCGGGCGGTTGCCCTTCCACTGCAGAGAGCCAACAGAACTGGAGGCTTGTACAGCTGCGACATCACCTCCCCGGGCCCTTGCACGCGCATTGAATTTGATAATGACGGTATGTTCTTGTGCACTCGGTGTCCACTTGGCCAGCTCGTCTGTACCACCTGTCCTTTCCATGAGGAAAGGGGGCACAAGCATTCATTCTTGGAGAGAGGACCTCTTTTAATTGCATCTGCCTTAACTGTTTTTTTTTGTCTGCCCCAAAAACATTTGCTACTTTCTAAATCACGTTTGCTTGCACAGTACTGCTACCCTTCCTAACATTGGTTCCTAAACTGATATGGTGTATTGATGCTGCCACCTAGTGACGTGTTGGAGTTCTACAGGAGGCTGTTGAAAAACTGAATTCAGAACAGGGAAGAAAATTGAATATGCTTATCTTGTGTACAGCGGCCCAAAGGTCTCACTCGCTATTAAAATATTTGGGAGAAAGCCAGTTTTAAATTTCAGATCTCTCTGAAATGAGAGCTGACCAATATGGATAAATTTTCCCTACGGTCTCAGATAGAGGCTTGTTCTGTAAGGACTTTGTATGTTGGGCAGAACAATTAAGGTACTGAAAAGCTCCAACCAAACCTAATTTAACATACTTGGTCTAAGTATATTTGCAGATTCATGTTTTATTTTTATGTTCTCCTCTTTTTCATCTTTTAGAAATTACTTTTTTTTTTTTTTTTTTTTTTACTGATTAGAAAATAATACATGTTAATTGTGGGAAACTTATAAATGGCCTTGATCTATAAAGAAAAACTCATGGGTAATCTAGACATAATTGCTTCTTACTTAACATTCTGATATTTCCCTTCTGTCACTTGAAGTTGTTTAGTTTTCATAGTTTTGTAATGATTTAACCTTGAAAATTGTGTCTGTCATGCCTCTCATTGAGGAAGGGCAAAAATTTTGGATATAAAGTCCTATGGTAGGTTCAAATTAATACTGAAATGAGCACATGGTGGTATTTGTGGTTTCTCTCTCTTTGCGGGGGGAGAAAGGGTAAAAAGAAATATATTCCCCTTCTTTTTTGGCATCGATAGAAAGACATAAAATGAGTCTTTATATCTCCAGTAAAGAAAAGAATAGTTCGTGCTATTACATCAAATTGGGGACTGTGTAAAGAAGTGACCATTTTTTGTTAGTTTGGATGGTAGGTGGAGTTTGGAAGCTGGATTTTGACATTGTTGCTTTAAGGGGCATATGTTGGAGGGCTCCCCTTAGTCTTAAATTTTCAAATACCTCTCTGTACTCAGGACTGTGGGTGTCAGAGAGGGCAAAGGGCCACCTGATAGAGCTATGTATTTTATGAACTATTTTTACCAACAATCACCTGTCCATTTTCTTAAGATGAGAAGTCATTTTTCTGGATTGAGTAACTGAATTTACTAAGTAATTACACTTGGAGTCGAGGCTATTTAAAAAGCATTTCTTGTGTATTTGTTCATCTATTGGTTGATTGCCTGTTTCAGTCCCTTCGAAGTCCTAACTGTGTATATGTAACCTGTGCCACTTTCCACAGCTGACCCTTCATCAGAGAGCAAGGAAGATCAGTGGATGGGGGTCACCGTCCAGAGCCAGGGTCCAGGGGGCAAAGTTGTGGTAAGTGTAGAGAAGTGTGTCCATTCCACAGTGTCTGAGCGCGGGGCTGATGGCAGTGAACACAACTATGCTTTTCTTTAGAACATTCAAATTCAAAGAACTTATTGAAAAAACCTCTGTTGAATATCTCAAACTCTAGATGGTCTTAAAACAAAAAGAGCCAAACAAAGCTAGACATGGTCTCAGGGACTATGTAGCTTTTAAAGATGAGGTATAGAAAAATAAGGGGATGATTGTAGAAAATAAGACTAGGTCATTTTACACCCTCATTATTTATCCTGAGCGTCTTCAAATTAGAAGCGGTATAGCGAAAACAGGAGGGTCTTTAGATGGCTTATGCTGGGTGGCCTTGGAAGTGCCCCCAGGCTGGGTTATGGTGATCTCCTTTGCATCTCCCTCAAAATCTGGTTGCTGTAACAAATGTGTATAGACTTTTGAGAAAAATGACAATTGTAATGAACGTCGAAGTCATTCATTTTTGCTTTTTAAGGGCTATATTATGGGAAATTGACCTAGATACGGTGAAGTATTTTCAGCCTGTGTTACATGGAGTATAGCTTTGAATACCCTATAAAAATATAGTGACTATTTCATCTCTCCCAGCAATGTAATTCTCTCTGCTCTATATCGAATAGAACAAACTTGATCTTAGAGCTTAGAGTATAAATTAGGGTTTAGGATTGTAAGGAAATAGTATGCATAGAAGGAAAATGTCTTTTTAGCTATGTTTGCCTTGATCACTATGAAAATATACCCATGATTCTGTCCTGGAACGTGTTATTTTCACAAACATACTGATGTGCAGATTTACATAACTACTGAGGCAGTTAAATTAAGAAAATGAAATAAGGTATTTCCATTGTTTATGTAACAGGTAAATTTATAAATAAATTGCCTGTGGAGTATTTGGATTGGAGCATTATTTTCTGGGTGAAAATAAGACAAAAGTCCTGTAGTTTCTGTAGGCTAGATAATAGTCTTCCTAGTGACACTTTGAGGAAGATTTGCTGGTTTTGGATCCAATCCCAGGATGAGGGCACATTTAACATCCCCTTTATTATTGACAGTTGTATCAATTTGTAATGAAAAACATCAGGTTTATAGACATGAGTGAGCTACTTTATTCCATCTGTTTGTAGACTTGTGCTCATCGATATGAAAAAAGACAACATGTTAATACAAAGCAGGAATCCCGAGACATCTTTGGAAGGTGTTACGTCCTGAGTCAGAACCTCAGGACCGAAGATGAGATGGATGGAGGAGACTGGAGTTTTTGTGATGGCCGACTGAGAGGCCATGAAAAATTTGGTTCTTGCCAGCAAGGTGTAGCAGCTACTTTTACTAAAGACTTTCATTACATTGTATTTGGAGCCCCGGGCACTTATAACTGGAAAGGTATGACATGTGTTTTATAAAAATAGAGATTAAATGACTACATAATTTCTATTACATGCACAATGATTTGGTACATTTTAAATTAAAACAAAATGTGTTATAAGGTACTTGGTACATTATAGAAATACTGTAGGATATTAAAATTTCTAAATTACATGACTTTTAAAAACAAATAATAGTGTACGCTTTGGGATTTTTTTTTCCCTCCACCAGCAATTTACATTAATACAGGCAGTTAACTTTTTTCCAGTAAGAGTATAACAACATTATCAGTTTTGCTGTTTTATATTTGCCTGTCTCATGAACGTGAAAGTTTTAATTTTACGGTAATGATCTGAAAACTGATAAGGATTGAGTGCTTTCAGTCAGGGACAAATAACACTGTATTAATACAGACATTTCTTTTTATACACCATCTTAAAAGGCTACGTTTTGGTGATAGAGTTGGAAGGGTAAGTGACAAGTCAGAATTCTGAGATGATCATTTCAGATAACTTGCAGACAAGTCGCTTCCTGGTATCATTTAATCATCATTGTGATGCAGTAAAAGGAGACATTGGGAATGAAGGGTGAGAACGGCTTTTGACTGGATGAGCCTGGTCAGCTCCTGTAATGAAAGCTTAACTTTGTGGAAGACGGTAGCTGGGTGTAGAAAGGCACTATGCTACAAAGAACAAGGAACCTGCCTTGAATGCGTAATAAAAGAGCAATACATCTGATTTGGAAATGAGACTTTTTTTTTGAGAAATTTATTAAAATAAACCCTATGTTATGACATTTTCACTAGTCAGGAAAAACTTAGGGAAAATTTTCCTTTTCCATTTAAAAATTTAAGTTTTTAAATTGCTGTTAGATGTGACCCTTGAGAACACCTTCCTCTGCCTGTGCAATCGATGGCAACTTCTGGGGTAATAGCCCTGGGTCTTCCCACCACTGCGAACCTTTCACTTAATGCTGTTTGTGAAACACATGAATTTAGAAATAGTTTTATTTTAGCAAGAATAGATGCCATACATAGTAAAATGAAGCAATAAAAACACCCATCAGTTATGTATGTTTTAATTTATGGGAAACATGTCTGCTTTATAAAACCTGACTTAAAAGGTTAACATTTTTAAAAAGTCACATAGTGGGCTTAGTATGTAAAATCTTATTAATGAAAAATTTTAAAAGATGAAATCTTGGTTAAAGTGAAGACCTGATCAAAATGTTAATTTCATTGTTATACTACATTAAAGAAGGTAAATTGATTTCGGATTATAGAAAATGTAAAATATCATCAGGTTCATATAATTTTAGAAAAATTGTTTTGCGTAGACTTAGTTAACTAAGTAAACATTCCATTTTCATTTACTTGCATGGCATTGTGAAGATAAATCATGAAAATGCACGATATTTTATTACTAGAACAACTTTCTTTGATATAAAAATTTACATGAACATGATTTTTTAACTTTAATGACCTCAAAAGTCATCTCTTTTATTTTTCTGCCTTTTGTTCCTCTAAACTTTTCTTGCTGTGTACTTAGTGATAACACCAGGAATGTTTTATTAGGAACCACCTGTTTTATTTTGTTTCATCTTCATTTTTTTGTTGTTTTTTACCATGTCATTCCTTTAGGGATTGTTCGTGTAGAGCAAAAGAATAACACTTTTTTTGACATGAACATCTTTGAAGATGGGCCTTATGAAGTTGGTGGAGAGACTGACCATGATGAGAGTCTAGTTCCTGTTCCTGCTAACAGTTATTTAGGTAGGAACCGGAGTAGGTGGCACGCCTGTCTCTTCAGACACCTCTGGGGCACACTGCCCTCACAAGACCTTGGACTTCTAGGCTGAGAATAGGCCAGGCGGAGCCAGGCGCCTGTGGCTGCCTTGACTGGAATTCGGTGTAGGCCTCGGTGGTTCTGAGGTAACCTGACCGATGCTTGGGGTCCTCCCCTCCTGACCTGGGCTCCCGCAAGTGGGGAGGAAACCTGCTGTCTCCTAAATTTGCCTGTCCTCTGTGTGGAAGTCTGTTTCCTGAGTGAATGTCGGCCCGAGGAACCTGAAATAGGCTATTCATGCAGCCATGGAAAAAAAATGTGCGGGTGTTCGTAAGCTGAGCTGCCGTCCCCCTCCCTACAGTGCCTCTTTCTAGAGATACTCTGAAGAGCCACGTTTGCGAAGTTACTCTTAAGTGGCAAGTCGGTAGCCCCATGGCCTTCCTTTGTGATTGTCTTCTTCCAAGGACTGGCCCTGCTTTTGGTCTGGGGCCTTCATGTCACACGGCCCCTGGCAGGGTGGCACGGGGGCTTTCCAACGGAGGCAGAGCAGGCCTGTGGAAGCAGCTTTGAGGACACCCGGATTATGTCTAAGTGCCCATTCCTTAACTCCTTAGGCTTGTTTGCATTACTAATGGGTGTCCTAAATTATTCATGTGCATTATGATAATTACACAAAGGCTTTTAAAAGCTTTAATTCTGGGTATGAGGTGACATAAAGAATAATTACTGTGCATTTCTTGGAAAAAAATGTAAAAAATCTCCTAAATCCAAATAGTAACCTATTTTTTAAAAAAGAAAAATACCCATATGCTAAAGATAGTACCAGAACAATGAATGAAAAGGAACAAATAGGTATAGATATAAGAATAATTCTGAATAATGTGCTAAACAATTCTTAAAAATTGACCTAAATGTCAACTGTAATTGAAAAATAAAATTAAAATAAGTTGTTTTAATATTATAGTTATGTATGAACAGTACTGTTAATTAAAAATTTTTTTCAGACACTCCTCCCCTCCCCTAATACTATAACCTTGATGTGAGAGCACAGAAGAGGGAAGAGAAAAGCTATGCTTACCACTCGTCTAGCATCTGCTTAATGCTTTACAGGTCTCATTTGATCTTCCCAACAATATTATAAAATAAGTGTTATCATTCCTCTTGCTGGGCATGCAAATAACTTTGCAGGACATGAAGGGGACATGGGGCTAAGCAGTTTTCAGCCTCAATTATTAAATAGGGTTTTTCAAGGTAAATATTATCAACAAACCAGTATTTTATTTGAATATATTTTAACAGACAACCTCTCTTCAAATGCATCGCTTAGGGATAAGTTTATGGTGAGAAACATTTAATTTTAATGGATATAGGCAAGAAACCAGTACTTTACCCTGACTGGTGCGACTCAGTTGACTGGGCATCATCTCTCAAAGCAAAAGGCTGCCTGTTCAATTCCTGGTCAGGGCACACGCGTGGGTTGCAAGCTCCGTCCCCAGTCGGGGTATGTGCGAGAATCAACCAGTCGATGTTTCTCTCTCACACCCATGCTTCTCTTTTTCTTTCTCCCTCCCTTCCCTTCTTTCTAAAAATAAATAAATAAAATTATTTTTTAAAAAAACCCAACACTTTGGTCTTTATCGTAGAGGCCCATGGATTTTATAAACCTAATTGCTATCGGAACATTTGGATGTGAAATATATTTGCTGCTTTAAGAATGGATTTCCTCAAAAGTGGATGCCTAGGAAAAAAGTCAGATTTGTATTGTTACATTTTAGTTGCCCATGTTATCCATGCATCTGTCATTTCACCAAATCAGTGGGTTTTAGGGATAAAATGTTCTGCGAGAGGTTTTGGAAGCTGGCAAAGAAAGTGGCTGGCCAGATGTGGCCTCGTCACCCAGCGAGAACAGTGGTCGCCATCGTGCCTCTTACCAAGCGTAATTGCTTTTTCTTCAATCTCTTCTGCCCCTTGCGTGTGAACAGGCCTGCTGTTTTTGACCAGCGTTTCCTATACAAATCCTGATCAGTTTGTTTATAAAACACAGCCTCCTCGGGAGCAGCCTGGCACATCCCCTGATGTGATGATGAATAGCTACCTAGGTTTGTGACCTCTGAGATGACAAATAAATTGTCTTGGTCATGGTCATTTAAAACATTTTTTTGATCCATACAGAGCATAAATCTTTTTATTTTCTGTTTCATTTCAAGTGAAGTGCGCATAAAAAGCGTGCCGGGGTGGTGGCTCTGCTGCCAGGTGGCTTTCAGAGCTGGATTCGATTATGTCACCCTGTTCTCCACTTGTGGCTCATCCTGTTTTTTGACTCGCTTCACATTTTGAGAACGACAACAGTAGTGGTGAAACTTTACATAAATAAAAACCAGTAAAAAGGTGGGCTTATGTTGAAATACTGTTCTGCATTTGCCTCGCCTTTTCTGTAGAAATGTTTGTTTAATTAGCATGGTCTCAATATGGACATTTGCATTTACTCCCAATTAAATCTTGTGTTTGTAACCTGACATCCTACATGATGCTTTACGGTTAGGTGTTCTAATGTTTTCTTCCCCCTCCCAACAAATATGTAATTGATACAGATGACACCTCGCTCACCTCTATTGTTTTCGTAGGTTCTCAAATACTCTTATCTCATCAGTCATGGTTTCGTTTGCATGTTTGTGTCTGAGAACTAAGTTGGTTCAAAATAATGAAATGCTCTCTCTGGGTTATCGATGATGTTAGCATTTGTGCTTGCCTGATTACTGAGGAGATTGATGAGTGCGGATGTTACTAATCATTTATTATAGCAAAACCACATAACATGCACTCAATTATGCTACGTCAGGGTGTATCTCTGTGGATGTGGTGTAGGGTTACTAGGATAATACAGTATCTAGTTTGATCTCCTGTTACAGCAGTTCTAGTATTAAAATAAGGTTTGAACCGATTCCTACAATGAATGAATGCATCATGATTCAAGTTACACAGATCCTAAGTAGCCTAGATTCTTTCCTTTAAGTCTTAATATATTTCCGTAGAAAGCAGTGAAATAGCCTACCATTTTTGCTTGTGTCATATCTCCCGTCAGCTCTGTGACTCTTTCATGTCCTACATGTGAGAGCGGGTGGGGCAGGTCAGAAGGAGTGGGATGGGAAGCAGAAAGAAAAGGTAGTGATGGAGTTACCAGTGTTCAATGCCTCCTAAAAAGCAGAGTTGATGTGAACTGTGCATTGTTTTCCTAGGCTTTTCTTTGGACTCGGGGAAAGGGATTATTTCTAAAGATGACATCACTTTTGTGTCTGGTGCTCCAAGAGCCAATCACAGTGGAGCTGTGGTTTTGCTAAAAAGAGAAATGAAGTCTGCACACCTTGTCCCCGAGCACATATTTGAGGGGGAAGGCCTGGCTTCTTCATTTGGCTACGATGTGGCAGTGGTGGACCTTAACAAAGACGGGTAAGAGCTTCTTAAGTTATTTTTCATTTGTAAAGGAATCATTGCTTCTTTGGGTTCTGCAGGTCTTAAGAAGACCTTTCAGCTGTAGCTGGTGTGGCTCAGTGGACTGATTGATGGACTGAACCAAAGGGTCACCAGTTCGATTCCAAGTCAGGGCACATACCTGGGCTGTGGGCTAGGTCCCCAGTAGGAGGTGTGCGGGAGGCGAACACACATTGATGTTTCTCTCTCTCCATCCCTTCCCCCCTCTTAAAAAAATAAATAAAAATCTTTAAAAAAAAACCCTTTCTAGTTAGTTGATCCAGAGTACTTTGTTGCCAAATTTTTACCAACCTGTGATGTCTTCATCACTTATATTTTGGCAATAGACAATCATTATCCTCTCTGGGGTGTCAGATTACAGCCTTTTCAGCTTTAGATTTCACTTGTGTCTTATGAATGGGTCTGTAACAAATAAAATTTGGGGGGAAAAATTAACTCAAAAAATGACACCTGCGTGGTTCTGTTGTGTAGTTTCTTAAGGGGCTATTGGAACATCAGCATGTCCTATTGAAAGTAGGGATCGGCGACAAACTCAATACAAAGGTCTATGGCTGGCAGTGCCAACTCGGGGCTGGAGGGGAAGGCGGAGGGGCGTGGAGTCTTTACTGGGAGTCTGTCTGCACTATGGATCTAACTTGGGGAACTAGCTTCAAGTTCTTACCCTCTATAATTTTTCTTTGGTTTTAAAAAATATTTTAATTGATGAGATACAAATTCCAGATTTGGCACCCATTCTGTCCTATCTCTTTGTGTCTTTAGCACCTGGGCTGGTGATTTTCTTCTCCCAGCTCGCTCTTTTAGCTGATGATTCACAGCTCTTCCCCTCCTTACGTTTTTAGGTGGCAAGACATAGTTATCGGAGCCCCGCAGTATTTTGATAGAGATGGAGAAGTTGGAGGTGCTGTGTATGTCTACATTAACCAGCAAGGCAGATGGAAAAATGTCAAGCCAATTCGTCTTAATGGAACCAAAGATTCTATGTTCGGCATTGCTGTCAAAAATATTGGCGATATTAATCAAGACGGCTACCCAGGTAGAATGATAGATTGTGAAATACTTAGGATTTATAGATAATTTGATTGAGTACTTATGGTATCTTTCTTTAAAACATTGTATTCAAATGTTTTCAAAATGTAGTGTTTGTTAAAATGTGATGTTGTCACAGATATTGCTGTTGGAGCTCCCTATGATGATAATGGAAAAGTTTTTATCTATCATGGATCTGCGAATGGAATAAACACCAAACCAACACAGGTAATCAAATAACCTGGATTTCTACAATGGCAGGGTGGGGGTGGGTCTCAGCTTTTCATCTTAGAATATTTAGGTTTAAGTGAATTTTCCACCCACTAATCACATTTTATTTTACAAATCTACACAGTATGAATTTTATGTTTTAAAAAATGCATTATTTGAAGATAGCTCAGAAATAGATATAAATGCAATGAATTGTTTTAATTGTAACATAACTTTGATAAGTTAGAAATCAAGGTAAATCCAAAGGAGAAGACTTCTGTCTACACCAACAGTATACATAGATGGAAATGTGATTATACTTCCTTTAGCAACATATTAAATAGAGGTGAAACTGGGCAAACCAAAGAGGTGATTGTAATTTTATGGAGGATAGAGCCAGGTAGAGAGGCTCAGTTTGAAATACCTCATTGATTTAATATGATATAGTAAATGGTCTCATAAAAAATTAACTCTTTTATTCTTTGACATAGAATGTAAATCAGGTGACTTTTATGAAATGTATGAAGTGTTGTGTCATATGTATACTTATGATTTCTTTATAATTGAATATAATTTATTTATAAGCGAACTCTTAAACGTCAGTTCAAAAGAAACTTGTGTGTCTTTTTCTAAGTGTGGGTCAGAGGCTTGTCTCAGTGGCCTGTTGTCCACTCTGATGCCTTGTTCCTTTCAGGTTCTCGAGGGCAATTCACGTTTCTTTGGATATTCAATTGCTGGAAATATGGACCTCGATAGAAATTCCTACCCCGATGTTGCTGTTGGCTCCCTGTCAGATTCAGTAACTGTTTTCAGGTATGTTAAGCATGTTCCGTAATTTGGTTACATTAAAATTTTGACCCTTTAAATTGAAATTTGTAATGCCAATAATTCAAAAGACAAAAGCTTGTGTGGCTTTGAAGGCTTTGAAGATTTTTCTTTTATAGGTCATATAGCAATGTAACAAAAACCTACTTGACTAAATCTTGCTAGTTTTGAACTACCTGAGAAGAAGGTCACAATTGGTAACTAAATGAACATGTATATATGATTGGGAAAAGAAAGAGCTCAGGGTGGGGGGGCGCGGGGGAAGAGTTCTATCAGTAGTGGTTTGTGTTCATGGTAATATACAAAATATATCGGTCGTGGACATGACCTTCTGAGCCGTCACGGTGGGGCATGGTGTGGTAGTGGTGCCCTCTTAGCTTAAAGCAGCCGCCCTGTGGTTTACCTGGTGGTTCTCTAACACTTAACTTACCTTATACACAGTTGTCTCCCTTCACACAGGTATTAACCTTAAAATATCCAACATTTTTAAAAGGTAGAAGAGTATATAACATTGAACTGTTTCAACAAAGCAATTCGAACTACTAGTTCTTGTTTGAGGTTTAGCATCAGGTATCAAGAAGACTTGACTTCCTGTACCAAGATTTGGTAATCAAGTCTTTTGTAGCAGAAAACCTATCTTTAGTTATTTAAATATTTCCATCTGTATGTAATTGGTATTTTAACATCCTTACTTTCCTAGACTCATAAGTTGGTTGACTGTGAACCCTGTAAACTTGTTCCTTTTTTTCCTTATAGGTAGTACGAAAGTAAATTTCAAAGTCCTTTGTTAACAAAGAGAAAACCAACTCTTTTATTTTATAAACAAGGCATTGGAGGCCCAGGACTTGCTTGAGCTTTTAAGCCGGACCCTCAAGAACAGGGCGTAGCAGCTCAGCCTTCCCGGCCTCAGTGCCCGGGCACTTCCCCGTGAAGTCGCGCTAGAGCTCCGGGGCAGTTAGTAGGCACATGCCGGTTCCGCACAAGACAGCCGAGGCAGTACATCTGCTTTACGCGTTAGAAGACAAAATTTTCATGATTCGTGTATAACGAACGCTCGGAATTGTGTGTGGATGTTGTGTGTTAAAATTTTTCCTTTTGAAACTTACGCCACACTAAAGCCTTAATTAACACTATGGTATTTAAAACACTTTAGCATCTGCAGCAACTGGTTTTAAAAAAATCTGTGAATTTTTGCCTTTAAAATATGCTTTCAAAACTTTTGAGTGTATCTAGTTAATATCTTAGAAACTAGCAGCTGCCTACGCGTAAAATAACAATAGAAAGGCAAACATTTAAGATAAAGGGAAACGAAGACACAGACCATGGGCAGCATTTGCCCTTCACGGTGCTCATGTTCCCCGCGGGCCCTCTCCAGCCTACGGACAGATTGATTCCAGTTGTTCGATGTACTTACTTGGAGTCGGAACGCATTTTCCTATCAAAATACTTCTCCAGGGTGGCTGGGTTTACCACAAGCCCACTAAAATCATTCTAACTGAGTCCACGTGGTGATGAAACCATGGGACCCGTTCTGAGTTCTGGCTGGAAAGTGACGGAGGTGAGAGGCATCCCTCCGTCCCACTCCACACACTGGTGTGTCTGTGCCGGTGGCAGAGGTCAGGTCATAGGCCACTGGTGACCTCTTTGGCTGTGGGGGGGAGGGGAGAATAGGGAAGGGAGAGAGAAGATGTTTTTTACATGGCGAGGGACTAAAGGTGCGGGGTTCCAGCTTCCTGAGGATCCGCGAGGTTGGGGTTAGGCAGAGCAGAGACGGGAAACGTCAAGGGACTTAGGTTTTTGCTTACAGAGATAATGTGGGGTAGAAAGGTTATAGTCAGTTCTGGCAGCAGGAGGACAAGGACTGGAGGTTGGGGTTCGGTGATCCCAGGGAGGAGAGGGGAGGGCGAACATCGGCGGACCTGCGAGTTCAGGACCGCTTGTGTTACTAAAATTCAGGTGCATGTAGAAACCCTGATAGTGAGCATCCCAGGTGCTAGGTGTATGTTGGTATAACCTTTTTGAAGGGCAATTTTGGCAGGATTACTCATAATTAAAAATGTACATATTCTTTGACCCAAATTCTGCTGCTAGGAATTTATCCTACAGATAAATTCAAGTGTGTGCTTAGATGCTTGTACCAGGAAATTTGTCAGAGCGAACTGCCTGAAAACAACATGAATGTCTACCAGTTAGGGACTGTTTAAATACATGGGGTTACATCAGCGCAGTGCAGCACCACCAACTGTGAAGGACCAGGATCTAGATTTATGTGAATAGATATGAGAAGACCTGAAATATTAATAAATGGGAAAAGTAGCAATAAGCATGAAATTTATCATTAAAGAATTATATGTATATTTTTACATTTAATTTTAGACAGTATTTTTAACCAACACATAGACTATAATGTGTGTCTGAAAGGATGTTCAAAGCTACTTGGGAGTTTGGGTGGGGACAGAGACACTGTTTGCTTGAGAACTCTTAACAACTCTGGAACTTTAAAAAAATTTTTATATCTTTATTTTTAGAGAGAAGGGAAGGGAGGGAAAAGGAGAGAGTGAGAAACATTGATGTGAGAAAGAAACAACGATTGGTTGCCTCTTGCACGCTACTGCACGCTATTGCACGTGCCGCGACCTGGGACTGAACCCACAACCTGGGATACGCCCAACCCACTGAGCCACACGAGGCAGGGCAAAACTCTGAAACGTTGACGTATTTCACATACTAAACTTTCAATTAAAAAAATTGTACAATTAAAACTATATAGAATATTTTGTAATTTTAAATGTCATTTAAAAGTTTTGAATACATATTGGATAATCAGGTTTTACGTTATATTTAATAGTTAACTTTCTTTAGTAATAGGGGAAGCAAATTACTGGTGGGACAGTTTTGTCGCTGCGGTATTTCAGGCGCATCAGGCAGCTGAGGACGCCATCTGTGTATGAGCTCGCCTTCCATTCAGGGCAGCACAGGGCTGAGCTCGTTTCCTACCCCTTTGTCTTCAGATCCCGGCCGGTGATTAATATTCAGAAAACCATCACGGTAACACCCACCAGGATCGACCTCCGTCAGAAAACAGCCTGCGGGGCGCCCAGTGGGATCTGGTGAGCCTTTCTGCTGCGTCCTCGGGTCCCCCTCGGTGTCACATGTCTGCCTTAGTATGGGGACCCTGTCGCCCTGAGTTGCCACGGGGAAGAGTGAGATGTGGGCAAAGGGAAGAGGAACCTGTCAAGTGAATATATCACAATTTACTCACTGATGACCAGAGGGAGGTTTTGAGAGCTAGGGAACATGATGTTGGGTTTCTTTCTACTGCAGTAATGCATCTTTTAAGAAATATATGTTTAATTTTATACAGCCTCAAGGTTAAGGCCTGCTTTGAATATACTGCCAAACCCACAGGTTACAATCCATCAATATGTAAGTATCTAGTACATCTGAAAATGTGTTTTCTGTCTGCTGGGTTGAACACTCTGCATAAAGAACAGAAAAATAAAACTGCATTGACCAGAATGGGTCCATAAAGTCCCGTTTAAGGAATCAAGTAGATCTGTTGTCTTTCTTCTAATCAGGAGGGTGAAGCATATGAGTGAAAAGCTCTCCATTTGGTCCCCATTTGAATTTTCCAGAGCAGATGTTTTAGTACAGAATGTCTTGGAAAAGTACTCATTTGCTACCACAACTGTTTCCTCCATTTCTGTCTTTGAACAGCCGTGTGGAAAATTGGTTTTGTGGTCGTGAGGTGGTGGGTGGTGGTTGTGGAAGAGCGACTGCAGGAGCCAAGGACTGCAGAGTAATTGCCAGTTTATGCTCCTTGTGCCCAGTCCCCTCCCGAAGGAGCCTCCGTGACCCAGAACACCCAGGCTGCGTCCCCAGGGCTGGCCTCGGCAGTTCAGAGACACGGGCTCAGCTCCTGTTCCAGCTGTGATGCTGACACATCCTACAACACAGAGCAAGGCCCTTACCATTTGTCTGGGAAGCTCCCTATTTCTCCTTCGATTTTAAATGCTAGCCTTGCTGGGTAAAGCACCCTTGGTTGTAGGCCCTTGCTTTTCATCACCTTGAATATTTCACGCCGCTTTCTTCTGGCCTGAAAAGTTTCTGTTGAGAAATCAGATGACAGTCTAATTGGCACTCCCTTGTAGGTAACTACCTGCTTTTCTCTTGTGGCTTGTAGGATTCTTTCATTGTCTTTAAGCCTTGCCATTTTAATTGCGGTGTGTCTGGGTATAGACCTCTTTGGGTCGAACTTGTTTGGGACTCTCTGAGCTTCCTGGACTTGTGTGTCTTTTCCTTCACCAGATTAGGGGACGTTTTCGGTCATTTCTTCAAGTAGGTTCTCGATCCCTTGCTTGTTCTCTTCTCCTTCTGGTATTACCATAACGAGGATGTTGTTATGCTTCATGTCATCCAGAAGGTTTCTTAAGCTCTCTTCATTTTTTAAAATTCTTTTCTTTTTGCTGCTCTGCCCGGGTGTTTTTCTACCTTGTCTTCCAAATCACTGTTTCAGTCCTCTGCTTCATCTAAGCTACTGTTTATTCCTTCCAGTGTATTATTTATTTCAGTTATTGCATTCTTTATTTCTGACTGACCCTTTTTCTTTTTTTAAGGTTTCTATGTCCTTTTTTATGCTATTGAGTATCCTTAGAATCATTAACTGTAATCTCTCTATTTGATAAATTGCTTGCCTCCATTTCACCTAGTTCTTCTGGAGAATTCTCTTGTTCTTTAATTTGGAGTCTGTTTCTTTGTTTTTCCATTTTGGCTTCTTTTTTTGTATTTGTTTCTATGTATATAGGTAGATCTGCAAAGACTCTGGTGTAGGACTTTGCCAGACGTGCTTGTGACTGGCCCTGGGCAACCTGTTTGGAGCTATCAGCGATCCGCAGTGTGTGCCGAACCAGCCAGACCGCACATCAAGGCCAGCTTTTACCGGCACTGGGCCAGGGGAGGATCAGCTAAAGTCTCAGAACTCCCAGAGATCCACATTAGATGTTGAACTAATCACTGATATAGCCTCAAGCTGTACTCAGCAGCCTGGCTTAAGCACCACAGGGTAGGGCAGAGTGATTCCTGTGGGTGCGGCTGTTGCTTCTCCTCAGGCTGGTGCCACTCAGGAGGGGAGTGATCTGCCTAAGAACGATGGCTCCTGCAGTTTGAGGGATGATTCAGCACAGGGATCCTGGTAGCTGTTCCTTCAGTTGCCTCCCCAGAGTCCCCAGCCCCAGACTCGACTCATGCATCTCTAGTCCACTGTGCCCCCCTCTGCTAGACCCCAGGGTAAGTGGCTGCAAACGAAATTTTGTGCATTGGCCCTTTAAGAGGCTTTCTTCCTCTCCAGCCAACTCTCCCTGGCAGACAGAAACTCTGCTGCTTTTCCCAGCTGGATGTTATTTGGGTTCCTTTCCTGGTTCCGGTACAATAGGCTGGGGAGCCCAGCTTGGGGTTTAGACCCCACGCTTCTCAGGAGGAACCCCTCAGCTGCTGAAGTATCCCTCCAGAGCTTCAGCTGCTGCCCTCGGAGCCCAGCCAGCGCTCTCGTGTCTCCTCCGCACTCCCCACCAGTCTTTTGTGGTGAAGTGGTTTCTTCCGTCTGTCCTTGGTTATAAGGCTTCTCTCCAGCTAGGATTCCATTGGTTATTCTGGATGATTTCTCCACAATTTAGTTGTAATTCCAGATTGGTCCTGGGAGGAGATTAGTGCAGCTTCCACTTACTCCCCTACCATATTGGGTGTTAGTCCCCTAACATTTGTTTTTTTTTTCCCCTATTTAAAAAAAAAATGCCTCTAGTAGGAATTGCTATGTAATGTTGTGTGGAGATCAACTGAGATAATCAAACTGCGAAAGCAGTTTGTTACTTCTAAGGCCTCATTCTGCTCCTTTCTTGATAATCCAAACACGATTTTTACCCCAGATGTTGACAGGGCTGACCATCCTCTGAGAAGAGCGATTATCAGTCAGCCAGCCTTCCCTGGCATGTTTCTGTAGCAGCCATACCCCTTCAGGCATAAGCCACCTGCTCCAGCTCCAGAGTGAAGATGGGAGTGTGGAGAGTTAAAGAAAATCTTTTCCCCAAAAAGGATGTACCGAGAGTGAGAGTGATTTCGATCCCGGGTCTAGCTAAGGTCCCTGGCTGCTGTGTTTTGTGGTGTAGCATGCCACCGATGGAAGCTTCTAAAGGACAGGGAGTTCAGTTCTTTTCATGTTTTTCTGTTTTTAACGCTACCTTGAGACAATGAATTCTCATAAGATTTCTCCTTGTTATGTAAAGTATTACTCTGTTTTCTTTATTAAAAAGATGCCCCTTTTACGATCCCAGTATTTGGCAGTAAGCCTGCTTTCACCCAGTCCACATTGTCATAAGCACGCCCAGCTTTCATCTTTCTAGATTTAAGCTGTCAGGTGGTTTCTTCGTCTCTCTGCTCTGCCAAGCCGGTGTCCTGCTGTCTCGTCTCCGTGGGATCTGTGACCCAGGCCTGAAGTGTGCTGGTGTCGGTAGATTATGACTGCACGGGTGGAGTGTGGCCTTTTACTTTGGTTTGCGATGCAGCTGGCATTTTATTGAGTAGGAAAAAAAAACCCCAAAACCCAGTTCTTTGTGTGGCTTCTAATGACTAGAAAATGTCTTCAATGACTTCTCACTATCTGTCATCCTTTCAGGATCATTTGTGTTATTTTTACCCAAATGCAGTGTCTTACCCTCATCTGCTCAGATCTAGGGCCCTTCACCATTGTGTTTGGAAGTGGATGAGAAAGACAAGCAGAAACAGTGATTCTTTGGGTAGGCAAGGAGCGGAAATGGGAAAACATTTTTATTCTGTTAGCCTGTCATTTTCTCAAACCACTCTGTTTGATACTAGATGTGAAATCTCATCAGAACATTCCTTGTCTCCCTCCAAATCAATATTAATTTTATATAACTACTTCATTAACCCAGGGCTTATTGATGGAGAAGAACTGTTACGGATAGAACTTTTTTTTCTGAAGATATTTAAAGAAAACCTATTTTCATGGTCTGTATTTCTACAGTATTGGGAAATTCTAAATCAAACAAAACAGAACTTCCAGAAAGCTGCCTAAGTTAAAAATCTGCAGTCTGTTCCCCGTGTCTGAGAACGTGAGCTTACTGTCTGACCGGGCTGTTTTAACTCAGCAAGCAGCCCTTGGATGTTGTGTTCAGTCCATACAGATATTTGTAATTGAGCCTTAATGAGTGTTCTACTGGGTTTGCCCCTCAAAAGGTCCGCAAAAGTGACCTGCAAGGATTTTAAGATGATGCGAACTGTCTGGAGGGTTAGGGAAGGTGAGAGCGGTTTTGGTTCTCACCCTCCCCACTTTCGCTGCGAGGGGCACTCAGCACGTGAGCCTCTGCCCGGGTCATTGTGAAGTTAGCAGGTCACTGATGAATGGACGCTGTCAAGGCTACAGAGGCCTAAAATGGAGGTGCTTTCCATTTGGCAGCCGTGACATTTAAAAATTCTTTTAGATGGACACAGAAATTACTGTTGAAACTGTCAGCATTTCTAAATTTTGTTCCCACACATCTGAAGTGCTATCATTTCAGCACAAGAATAAACGTCACGTCACGTGTCTGTGTGCGTGGATGTGGTGGTGGTGGGCATGCTGATGTGGGGCCCGTTTCTCCCGCTTCTGTTCGTCTAGTCTAACAAATGGTATTGGTAGCAGGTGTTGTGCTGTCGTTGGATAATCCGATGGTGAACAGACCAACGTGGTCTCTGTCCAGCGTTTTGCCCAGGGACGATGGTCACGCAGCTGCCGCACAGTGGGCGGGGTATAGAATGCTCTCAGCTCCCCAAGAAGGGGCCAGGAAAGGCTTCCTGGAGGCAGTGACATCCTTGCTGAGATCTGAAGGGGTAGGGTTAGTCAGCGGGAGGTGGGAGAAAGGGGATCCGTCTGGCAGAGGGACAGAGTGACTCACACAGAGGTCTGGAGGCAAGTGGGAACCTGTCCAGGCTCCTGAGTAGTTTAAAATAGAGCAGGTGTCTTTTGTGTTTGTGACAGAACCTTAGATGCTGGTGCTGCCTCTGTCCCTCACTGTCTGGCTCTGAGCCAGCCGCCTACCTGTACGAACCTCCGTTTCTTCGTCTGCAGAAAGAGGGCATTAAAGAAGATGTTCTCCAAAGGCCTCTTCCAAATTCTACTGTGAATAATAGAACATGGGTCTTTGATTCAGTTTTCTGCAGTTTCTGGAGCAGATATTTTTTTCCTCGAGGCTGCCATTCCTGGCACTGTATACCCTTTGGTTTCTTCCCTTTCTGAGGGTTAGTGAGTGATTAATGAATGTAAGTAATTACAGTATTCTCCCATAAAGAAACAGCGGCTATATCCGGAGAACTGGCCAAGAATGCATTCTGAAGTCAAGGATGGAGATTTCCGTCATCCAGATCCTGCCTTGCCTCTAAGTTCCACTAGTCGAGGCAATCAAGAGCGTCTAAAGCTTTGGAGGTTGGGAACTTTGCTTGTGGAAGCTTTGATGGCCGAAAACAGGCCTCCCTAACCCCCAAATGGAGTATGTTTTACCTTTTAGTTCTTTTTATTTCACATGAAAAGATCTCATCCTATTGTCAAAAGACTTTTCTACCTCTGTTATTCCCCGTTTAGACAACCCCGTCCTTTATCCGTGCTTATTAAACTTCAGTGTGTATAGGAACCGCCTGTGGAAGTGCAGATTCTGGTGCCGTGGGTCTGGCTGGGGCCCGAAGTTCTGCATTGCTGACTTCGGGGGATGCTGCTGCTGGTCTGGGGACCCTTTTTGGCAGGGGAGGTGTGGGGGGTGGGGATTCTTTTCTTTTTTCTTTTTAAAAATTTAGTTTCCAATCACAGCTGACATATATGACTGTAGTTTCAGGCATACAACATAGTGGGTATATATTTATGTACCTTAGGGAGGGATCACCCCAATAAGTCTAGTACCCATCTGACACCCTATGTAGCCATTACAGTATTATGGACTATATTTCCTGTGTGGTACTTTACATCCCCGTGACTGGTTTTGGGGTTTGTTTGTTTGTTTTTTTAAATCCTCAGGGTGTTTTGTTGTTGTTGTTGTTGTTTTTTAAATTCTCAGCCGAGGATATGTTTATTGTTTTAGAGGGAGGGAAAGAGGGTCAGAGAGAGACAGAGACATCAAATGGGATCGGTCGCCTCCCGCTGGAATTGAGCCCTCAGCCTTCTGGTGTACCACCAGAGGACACTCCAACCAAGGGAGCTACCCCGCCAGGGCCCCAGGACTGTTTTTGTATCTAGCTGGCAATTTGTACTTCTTAATCCTTTTTTGATTGTCAGAGCACTGGGTCTTTTAAGCAGGGGTCTGTTGGAGGGAGAGTCAGTTTAGGCCCTCAGGGAGTGCTGGGTCCTCGCCTGTTATCTTTAGTTCTCTGGTGGCTGAGATTTAGCCAGAAACTGATTCTTAAACAATGCTCAGAGATTTTTGACTTATTCTTGAGCTCCCCCTGGTGGCCCACTGAAAATTTAACTTCAGAACATTGTTAACAGCAATGGGCAGGGAAGAACAGCTTGATTTGAAAACCGTTAAGTCAATCAAAGTGCATTACCGTGAAATATGAAGAGAAACAATGGCAGCTGGGAAAAATGTTCTTCTAAAAGGAATGAAAATATTGTAAAAAGGAGCTCAGCCTACCTATAGCCGAATGCACTTTAAGATCGTATGATTTCTGTCCATTTTATCTAGCCATTGTGGGCACACTTGAGGCTGAAAAGGAAAGAAGAAAATCTGGCCTGTCATCAAGAGTTCAGTTTCGAAACCAAGGTTCTGAACCCAAGTATACTAAAGAAATAACGCTGAACAGACAGAAGCAGAAGGCGTGCATGGAGGAAACCCTCTGGCTACAGGTGAGGCCTGCAGA
Organism: Mormoops blainvillei; assembly: GCA_004026545.1. Classification (NCBI taxonomy): domain Eukaryota; kingdom Metazoa; phylum Chordata; class Mammalia; order Chiroptera; family Mormoopidae; genus Mormoops; species Mormoops blainvillei. The sequence goes on along the minus strand of PVJD01002151.1, from coordinate 90,145 downwards.
CAAGTCAAAACAGTCGTCTTAAGGGGACAGAGGTTGGGTTTTATGGTGGCATGTATAGATTTTTGAAATTTACACTAGCAACCCATTATTCAGAAGAAATAAAGCACTGTTTTGGAGTTGGTTCCCCAGGAGCGTTTATACCATGCTTACCTATATTTCCGCGCACTTTTCAGGAAAGTATCAGAGATAAACTGCGTCCCATCCCCATTACTGCTTCAGTAGAGATCCAAGAGCCAAGCACTCGGAGGCGAGTGAATTCACTTCCAGAGGTTCTTCCCATTCTGAACTCAAATGAACCCAAGACTGTTCAAACAGACGTAAGTCTTTCTGACTTTTGTTTTAGCCGTATTATTACGCTAAATCAAATGTCCTTAAAGGCACTAGACCTTGTGATTTGCTTTGAAGGCCATTCCTTTGTATTAAATAAGCTTTTAAAAAATATGCAAAATTTGAAGATTTGTTTCTCCAATTAGCAATAACTATAGATACATATGGAATACAGTTTGGAGACAGAGTATTTTTCTTAAGTCTTTTTTGTCCCCTGCAACTTATGGAGACTGTAATTAGCAGAACTTCTTATTATATCAGTTTTCTCCTACAGCTGTATGTAGAAGGAAAAATACGTTGTATTTTACCATTGAGAATAATTAAGATGTAAAAAACAAACTGTTGTTAGTCTGAACATTAAAATCAAGGAATGTCAAAATTCAGGAAGTCAGAAAAGGAGTAGCAATGAAATAGTCACTTAGCGCTGGGTGTGGCCTATAATCTCATGAAAAAAAGTGTATATTATATGGGTTGCCATATACCTGTGAGGTGGGGTCTGTTTGCTGGAGTTTAAGCTTGCCGAGGCGCAGGATTAGCCTGAGGAGCTGTGACATTTTAATTTGGCCTCATGCACTGATAGTCAGAAACCCAGTGAGTGCCGCAGTGTCCACTCTGAGGCCGCTGGCCCTGGTGGTCCACTGGCGAAGCTGTTCAGAAGTGAGTTCTCGCTGCATTAGGCTTAGGAGCTGATGCCTAAATCTACACCTTGTCAGTCTTTATTATCACAAAGTATATAGTTGCTTATCCTTTTGTATATTTTAATGTACTTTTGATGTTGATCACATTAATATCTCTTGTGTATATTTCCAGCTCCATCGGCGTGTTAAATGTAACAGGCAGGGGACAGTTTTCCTAATTATTTATCAGTGTGATTATCGAGCACCGATTAGCGCTGTCCTGGATACTCTGGGCCATTTGCTTTCCTTACCTTAAACTCTGTTTCCTCATCTGTGCAGTAGAGCTCATAGTTGGACTTGCTCATAGGTCTGTTGTGAGGATAAAATGGGTTACACGTAGTCAAGCCAGGCAGCATCAGGATGATCACTGTGGCAGCCCAGGATGGGAGGGTGGTGGTGTCCCTGCATGACCTACGGCTGCGCTCGAGGCCTCACAGCGAAGCGAGCGGCAGAGCCAGGTTCGGAACTCAGGCCTGTGTGGCTGCAGGACCCACACCCTGTACTACACCTCGTCGCCCTGGCCACGGTGTCCTAAAACAGTTTGCTGGACAAAGTGGGCATTACATGCATGCCAGAGAGCATGTCTGAAGCTGGACTTCTGCTGTGGTAATTGTCACACGGGGAAATAAACTGTGTGGGGACAGCCAGTCACCTGTTTAGGTAGCTTTGGGAGTCCCAAGTGGCAAAAATGACCTTAGTTTTGTTTTCCTACAGGTGCACTTCTTAAAAGAGGGCTGCGGACATGACAATGTATGTAACAGCAACCTTAAACTGGAATATAAGTTTTGTACCCGGGAAGGAAATCAAGACAAATTTTCTTACTTACCAATGTAAGGATCGCTCTGTGGCACTAGCACATGTGACTCTCTGGCTTTGCAGTGGCTTTTGTTAAAAAAAAAGGACTCACTGAACCCATATTGAGGACTTTGTCAATTTTCTTTTCTTTTTTGATAGTCAAAAAGGTATTCCAGAGCTAGTTCTGAAAGATCAAAAGGACATTGCTTTAGAAATAACAGTGACGAACAGCCCTTCTGACCCAAGGAATCCCACAAAAGACGGCGATGATGCTCATGAAGCTAAACTCGTTGCAACTTTTCCGGAGACTCTGACTTACTCTGCGTACAGAGAGCTGAAGGCTTTCCCTGTAAGTAGAGCTCTAGACCAGCTGCGGGGGACAACCCAACACTGCGGCAAATCGACGTGCCGTGACCTAGTGTGTTGTTCTGTTACAGGAGAAGCAGTTGAGCTGTGTTGCCAACCAGAATGGCTCCCAAGCAGACTGTGAGCTCGGAAATCCTTTTAAAAGAAATTCCAGTGTAGGTGACGCCTTCCCATACTGACTTTTCCTGTTTTAAATGCCGTTACAATGTCGATATGCTTGGCCTGTCTTAATGGCTATTTTTATTTTTTAGGTTACTTTTTATTTGATTTTAAGTACAACTGAGCTCACCTTTGACACCACAGATCTGGATATTAATCTGAAGTTGGAAACGTAAGAGTTACTTCAACCTTTCCATTTAGAATTATTTCATCAAAACACAGCCAGTCGATGAATTGGCCCCGATCTAACTCATAAAAGAAGTGTAATTGTAATGAGAAAACTGACTGTTAAAATAAAACCCTATTGTTTCCTTTTCATTTTCAGAACAAGCAATCAAGATAATTTGGCTTCAATTACAGCTTCAGCAAAAGTGGTTATTGAACTGCTTTTATCGGTCTCTGGGTAAGTGTTTGTGTTTAGCATACATTGCAAATCAGTGTTTGAAAGAACCATTTACAGTCCTCACTAAAACTAGTGCTTTTTAATTTAACAGAGTTGCTAAACCTTCCCAGGTGTATTTTGGAGGCGCAGTTCTTGGTGAGCAAGCTATGAAATCTGAGGATGAAGTGGGAAGTTTAATAGAGTATGAGTTCAGGGTAAGTGGGGGCTGTTGGTCTTTCTGTTACAGACACCAGAAGGTAATGCCTACTAAACATGGTCCCGAATATGTAATTCTAATAAGCAATATTAATAAATAAGCGTGATGAATGCTCTGTTAAAAGTGAGTTTGCCAGTTTTTAATCATCATACTGGTTTTCAGTAAAAGTTTTCTCCTCCAGAGCAGAGAACAACAGTTGTCCTTCAACACAGGACTTCGTTCAGAGTCCAGTTCAGTTTGGTCTTTTCTTATTAGAGAGTTTCAGTGTATATGTGGTATAGAAGCAAACGGACAATTGATGCTGCACCCTGCTCCCCAAGTTCTGTCTGTAAAATGCCGGAAAATCTCGGAGTAATTTATATCCGGCCTTAGTATGTGTTGGGATTTATTTCTTCCTCCATTTTAAGGCCATTTCTCAAACTGCTTGTGGTTAGTGTCCACTCACCTTTCCCAAGCCCAGCTCTGTGCTGGTAAACGTGGACTTGGTAGGAAGGGAGACTGATGATGGCTCTGGACCGCTTCAAAGTGGGCGAGCACAGTGACCGTGAGCCCCATTGAACGAATGAATGTAAGCACATGATACAGAGTCAGCTCCTAACTCGTGGGTTTGTGTCTGTGGGGCTGGACTCCCATTCCTGAAAGCAGAGTGGCCACTGTTGAGATGACCGTTTGAAATGGAGAGAACGAGCCCACCCCTGACTGCAGCAAGGTGAGGAGGCCGAATTATCCTCTGTGCGCCTCTTAACCTGACAGACACAGCCGAGGCAGGTAGTGGTGGTGGCCGCAGCCGCGCCACCTCTGCAGGTGTGTGGCTGAGAGAGCGGTGGGTGGGTTCCGGAGCAGCCCTCCGCGCAGGCAAGCGGGGCTCGACCTCTTCTGGCTTCAGCTGCAGAAGTTGCTCTGAACCAGCTTGGCCTGGGGGACTCCTGGCTGCCGTCATGGTTTACTCAGTCTCTCAGCTGTTATATCCCAGCATCCCCAGGGGAGCAGAGGACAGAGGCAGCTTCCCTTTTGTGGAGGTGGGGTCTCCCGGAAGCAGGTCGTTGGTGCACTGCCGCGGCATAGGCTTTGTCATGTGCCAAGCGGGGTGGTTACAAACACGGGTGGCTTTCCCCGGGCACGTTGAGAGCAGGGAGTAGGACTACTGCAGACTCTGTTGGACGTGGCAGTTTTCCCAAATCGAATGAACCGTCATTTCTCTCTAACCTTTTCTATTTTTATGACAAGAATTTTGAAGCACAAATCTCTATTTTGCGTATCCTATTTATAGTCCAATGTCAGACCCTTGGCTTTTATTGTAGGAGTATGCCAGGTATTTTGGCTTTTTTCCCTTGGCAGTAGGGGCTGCTAAATTCTGTGTCACGATAATTACACTGAGATAACACGTATTATTTTTCTAACAGGTTATTAACTTGGGCAAACCTCTTAAAAACCTCGGCACAGCAACCTTGAATATCCAGTGGCCAAAAGAAATTAGCAACGGCAAATGGCTGCTTTACTTGGTGAAAGTCGAATCCAAAGGATTGGAAAAGATAGCTTGTGAGCCACGGAGTGAGATAAACTTTCTGAAGCTCAAGGTGTGTTGGTGGGTTTTTCTAAGGCCTCCATAGATGGAAATAGGAGAAGCTGACTTTCGAGGGGAAACCCATTACTTTCCTTAGGAAACTGACATTCTGGCATGCCCCCTTTCCTTCGGTATCACAGTTTCTCTTCTACAGTTGTGTAACCGAGTCACGCCGAGGATTTCTGTTGATCGGAGACCATTGTGGCTCCTGAGTCGGGGTCATTCACTGCTTGTTGAAGCAAGTGACGTTTTCTGGAGTTTCACGAGCCTGTAAATGACATAAGGAGGACTGGGACAGGCTCCTGGGGGATGGGCCAGCCAGTGTTAACTCCCAGTAGAACCAAACTCATTTGCCAAAATATTGGCATGTTAGCAAGTGACCTTGAAAGCCTTTCATTCTTGTTTTGTTCTTTTTTAAAGAGTAAATATTTATTGAGTACTTAGTGTATCTTGGGCACTGTGCTAAGTATTTCGTATGCATTTTCTCATTTCATTCTCTTGATAGTCCTGTGAGGTATTTGTCTTCATCGTTTCATAGTCGAGGACATTGAAATTCAAAGAGAGGTGAACTTTCTGAGTCACTCAGCAGTTAAGAGGCAGACTGAACATTCAAGCTCAGCTCTACTTGCTTTCAAAGCCTTCACGTGTGACCCCTCTCTCTGCTGCTCCACACTTACGTGACTGGCTTATCGTTTACACTCCAGCGATGAAGATTTGCTTTGTCGTTGAATGTGTTTCTTCCATTTTAAATTCTAAGGTGACCAGGTATGATCAGTGTTCACAGTCGGTGGCTCGTAGAACGATCCTCTACTCACGGACTTTGGAAAACAAGATGGTCCGCTATTCCTAATCCTTATTTTAAGGAAAATGCAATTATAAAACTTCATACGAGCCTTAGTTTTCAGTACTCTAATTCAAATAAAGCACCTGCTAGTTTCTTACGCTCTTTCCGTACTCTTCAGCATCACTTCCTCGTTCGGGATGTGCTGCCTTTGCACCACTCGTGGGCGCTGAACTGATGCTGGGGATAGAGGAGTAAGATGTCATCCCTATCTTAGGATGCTCGCAGTTTGGTGGGGAGGCAGAACAAAGAAAACCTCTTTCTCTCCCTGGGTTTTAAGGTCAGAGTGGGAATACATTACCCTAATACACTTGAAGTGAGGTAGTAACTGGCAAATTTTACACTTAAATTATTTTTTAAAGATTTTATTTATTTATTTATTTATTGAGGGGGAGGGAGGGAGAGAGGGAGAAAAACATCAGTGTGAGAGAGAAACACCCATCAGTTGCCTTTTGCATGCACTCTGACTGGGTACTGAACCTGCAGCCAGGCATGTGCCCTGACAAGGAGTCGAACCTGGCAACCTTTTGCTTTGTAGGGTGATGCCCAGCCAACTGAGCCACACTGGTCAGGGCTATACTTCAGTTGTTTCAGTGCCTTTGGTGACAGGAGAAGGGCAAATATTGCGGATTGTGTGAATTCGGCATCATTTGGGAGGGGATACTGAAAGGGTTTGCGCAGTCATGATGAAGCATCCTAACCGAACGCAGGTCCAGCTGCTTCCCTCTTCGAAAGCCAGTACGCGAGAGGCAGGTGCTGATGTAAAAGGGAAGAGGTTTACCCTGATGCCAGCCACCTGGAAGTTGGGGGACTCGTGTCTCTCAGCCCATCTCTGTATCTCAGTGTAGGCAGAGGTGTTTATGAGGAGGGAGGGGGAACCGAACAGAGAGGTCCAGGCAGAGGGTGAACCCTCTCTGCGTGCAGACGAGCACCATCCATTCGGATACGGACGCGGATGGCCTGCTGTGCATCTTCCTGGTGTAGCCACCTCAGCTTCTCCTCACCCTGGCTCCGTGGCTGAAGGTCAGGGTCTGTCTCTTTTGAAGTTAGTTGCTAGGACTCCTACAGAAACATGCTGTTTACCTACAGGCCACACGTTAGTCAGCATTTACAGAAACAATGTCAAAAGAATTGTGGGGTGGGTTATAGTCCCCTACTGCTGGCAGAATTACGTTCAGTGGAATGACTTGGGATATAATTCTTCTCAGGAGTCGTACAACTCAAGAAAGAAACGGGAGATTGCTGAAAAACAGATTGATGAAAGCAGAACGTTGCCTTTATTTGCTGAAAGAAAATACCAGACCCTTGTGAGTATTTTTAAGAGTGGCAGCTCTTTGATGGAGGATGGGAGGAAGGCTTTTCCCAGCGCCTTCCATTCTCTAACCACTGCGCTTCCTTCCCGCCCCAGAACTGCAGCGTCAATGCGAACTGCGTGAAGATCAGGTGCCCGCTGCGCGGGCTGGACAGCAAGGCCTCCGTTGTTCTGCGCTCAAGGCTGTGGAACAGCACATTTCTAGAGGTGTGGCCTGCTGCGCGGCTGTCCCCAGGAAGTCCTGCGCCACCTCTTAGGATGTTTCTTACTTCCCTCATGCATTCGCTAACTTTGTCTCCAAACAGGAATATTCTAAAATGAACTACCTGGACATTCTCGTGCGGGCTTCCATCGATGTGACTGCTGCCACTGAGAATATCAAGCTGCCAAACGCAGGCACTCAGGTAAGACGTCGGCCAGTCTGCGTTGGGCGTTAACCACTCTTTCCTCTGCGCCGTGCCCATGGCCCGAGGGCGTGCTGCTTTGGCGCTCGTTTTGTGGCACTGGTACCCCTCCTAAGGAAAGAGAAGTCAGATAATGTGTTAAGGTGCTGCCACCCCATGCAGTATTTTAATAGAATCATTGGAAAAAGTGAATCTGGGGTTGTCAGATTTTGTCGTGCACATGGCAAGTTTGAGAGCCGCTGGCTCAACGAAGTCAAGAGGTGCACCTCCCAGCTCTGTAGAAACCCATGTCTCAGACCGCCCCTGATGCTGCAACTGCTCGTGGTGACGGCTTTATGGTGTCGCTTGTGCTGCGTGTGGCCCGCCGCAGTGCTTTGGCTCTCCAGAAACATTAGGGGAAAGGAATGAGCCAAGGCGGGGCTGCTGTTGGCTCACTGGAGAGCCAGAAAAGAGGGCCTTGTGGGGGGCACTGGTTCAGGGGCTTAGCCTGGGAAGAGCTGTGGTTGCCCATTGCTCACTGGTTGCAAGCCCTGTGGGGACCGCTTAGGGTTTAGGAGATGCTCGCCTGTGGGGGAGAAGGGCAGGAAGGGAAAGGTGCCCCTGTGCCCCCCCGAGAGCAGGCTGGGTCCTCTTCTTGAGGATTTTAAAGGTTGAGACCTCAGGGGAGGTCTTAGGGGAGGATCTCAATAGATTATTTATCAGCTCTTCCAGCTGTGTCCTTTTGAGGGCCATGGTCTCCACTGATTGGTTGGTGCCCGTCCAGGGGTGCATTAGTCATCACGGCTGGTCCTGGCATTGTCACCTGCCTGGTTTTGCTGCCTTTGTGGATGTGGAGCTGAAATACTGTCGAGGCCTAGATTTTATCTCTAGAGAGTAATGGTCGGGGGTCTAAACTGCATGGCCAGAGATATGCCAAGAGAGGGGAGGCCACCCTGGGGTGAGATCCAGCACCAGTTTTGCCCGTTGCTAGGCACTCGGGGCCCTCTTCCCTGGTGACCTTCTGTATCTGGCTGTGAATTGCTTGGCCAGTGTGTTCAGCTTCTGTCTCAGCTTCCCTATTCCACTTGCCAAGGAGTTTCTCTAGCTTCTTACTGTCCTGCCTCTAAGAATTTCATGGTCTAGGAGATGGTGAGCCAGGCAAGCGTGGTTGAATTAAGCCAGGAGAGGGAAGAGGTGGTTTTTTGGTTGTACTTACAGTCCCTGCCTCACTCCTAAGGAAGTAGGAAGAGAACACCTAAGATGCCAAAAATAAAAGGAAACAATGATTGGTGAAAAAGTAGGCACATCATTTTTCAGGGGAATGAGATTTTCTTTCCTTTTTTTTTGGCTCTAAATTCAGAGAAGAATTTGAGATGGACCCCTTTATAAGATAGATTTCTGATATGAGGAACATTCACTAAGAGGAGTATGTCTTTAATCGAGTTTTATAAAAGGTATGAAAATCCCTTCATCGGGGGATGCCTTATCCGGATACTTGGCAGGAATGGAGGGTATTCTGTTACAGAGTGATTTAGGGACGTGTCCCAGCTGATGTGACCCAAGCACCACTCACTGGTGATGGCATTTAATGCACCAGCAGAACTTAGGCCCCTGTTTCTCTCACAGGCACATGGTGAAGCAGGAACACGTGCCTAGGTCATCCCTATGGAAATGCCTAGATTTTAATGAAACAAAGAAATATTGTTTTGGGGGTTGGAGTAAGTTCAGCTCACCTTAACTGGTTATTGTCTATCAGTAATAGTTGCTGTGACAAATGAGAAAAGCCTTCCCAGAGCTCTGGGAGTTGTAGCTCAGAATTGGTCTCCTCTTACCCAATTCTGAGGGCAGTGTTTCCTTTTTACAAATCCCAGGTAGAGAATGACTGTCATCATAAAGCAAAAACAAAAGCCCTCCCTGGCCGGTGTGGCTCATTTGGTCAGAGCACTGTCCTGTAACCAAAAGATTGTGGGTTTGACTCCCGGTCAGGCTGCATACCTAGGTTGTGGGATTGGTTCCCAGTCCGGGCACAGATGATCCCTGGTCTGGTGTGTATGGGAGGTGACTGATCGATGTTTCTCTCTCTCCTTCCTCTCTCTAAGAGCAATGGAAAAAAGTCCTCCGGGGAGGATGATTGAAGTAAATTAATAATTGAAGTAAATAAACACTAAAATCTTGCTCACTGGCCTGTCACCTTCCTGGTGCCCATGGTGGCCTTGCATGCACGCTCGGTTTACAGAGCACATCTGTCCTTTAAATGGGTAGCCCAGCCCCTACCTTTGGTCCTCGCAGTCTTTGTCCAGTGAGTTGCTTTGGAATCCGTGTAAGGCTCCAAGTACTGGTTAGAATGGTAGCCAGACCCAGGGCTTAGAGCTCTGAGCTGGATTCCTACCTACCCAACCTGCCACCCTAGACTGCAAAATCAAAAGCTACCTTGTTCAGCCAGGGTGCCGTTGGATCATAGCCTTTTGTGGGAGTGATTTCCCCCTATTATCAGCCATTTTGAAAGCTTTGGTGTGCGGTGTGATTATGAGAAGGTCGATTCACCTTGGCATGCATGAGTTTCCACTCTCCACATCCAGTTTTATCAGAACTTACTCTTAGAAACGAAGATGGCCCTTCCAAGGGCACACTGCGCCCCTTTCCTGTGCTAGATACTAGGGAAGCAAAGTTCATCAGCACAGGCTAATGAAGTTATCTTTTTGTTTCGTTTTAGAATAGTCAGTTTATCAGTCACATCAACTATATTATTTCTTCACTGGTCTCATCAGAACCAGTAATCTTAAGAAAGGGTTGTTTTAGCCTTATGGCCGGGGATACGTGTGGGGGAAGGGAGGCAAAGGGAAGTGAGTCGGAGGCCCCTCTGGGCTGGGAGCCAGGGAGAAACCTCAGAGAGAGAGCAAAACAGGAAACCTGGTGGCTGGCAAAGGTGTTTACCCTGCCCCTTATGCTCAGTGTAGTTGGCTGAACATCTGAATGTGGATTCCTTCCTACTAAATGTTTAAAGAAAAGCAATTCTCTTGCTTTTTAAGTATTTTCTGAATCAAATGGGGTTGGTTGATGTTTTCTAGTGTAAGCAGAAAGGGAAGTCCTTTAATGACGAGTTTTTTTAAGACATAGTTGAGAAGTATTGAAGCACAGTGTAGGCATAGAAACATTTTTAGGCAGCATCCAGTGTTCAATACCAGTATAGAATACTTAACTAAAATACTTCTCAGAAGCTAAATGCTCCCTCTCAGTTTTGTATACTCTTTATATGCTCAGAAACAGCAGAAACTACAAAGCTGACAGATCTCTAATCAGTGTAGTTGACAAAATCATATTCACAGCAGTCACCAGGTCTTTTACATGCTTAGGAAAGTCTCCTGCCATTACAAAAACGCACTTGAATTCTAAACCCACGTTAACCCAGTTCTTGTGATGAATTTCCATAAACTTTTTAAGACTTCTAAATGAACGCTATTTTTATTTAATTGATATTTGCCAGTTATGAAATGTTTAGACATTAAGGTTCTCAGCAGCTACTCTAAGCTGCCTCTGAATGAATGCACAGTCCAAGTCACCCAAACACATTGTTGTACGAGACGGCACCAGGCCATTTCAGGAGATTTTATTGTTCGTGAGGGTCCTTAGTTTGCCATCCTAAGGAAAAGTTAAAATGGTGTCAGTCATGGAGCACCATCCCTGTTTTTATATTTCACAGCGTCTTTAAAATCTGAGTGAGGAATGTAGGTCAATTGTGCATAAACCGGCCTTGTTATTTTTATTGCTGAAAACTAATTTTAAAAAAGTGTGATCAGCTCTGGCCCGATAGCTCAGTTGATTAGCGTCGTCCCGACATTCCAAGGTTGTGGGTTTGATCCCCGGTCAGGGGACGTAAAAGAATCAACCAATGATGCATAAATAAGTGGAACAGCAAATCAGTGTTCCCCTCCCTCCCTACATTCCTATCCCTCCCTTCTTCTCTCTCTAAAACCAATAAATATAAAAAAAATTTTTTTAAGTGATCATTCTCAAAGACACCAGGTTATAGAAATGAAATAAGCTTCGTTGTGTATTAATAACTATTGTAACTTGATGTTGAATAATGACTCATTATATAATTTCATCGACTTTTGTTGATAACGAAATTTTTAAAAGAGATAGTTGGCAAAGAAATAACACTTTGTCTAAACATAATCTAGCATTTTGTAGGTTCTGGGAAATATCTCCAAAAATGTCTCTTGGAGCAATTCCATTATTAAGGGAGAGGATCTTGCATCAAAAAGGCATCTCATCCTTCCACAGGTTGCATTGTCTAAAATGTGTCAGATGCATAATTAGGACTACAAATTCCTGGTGTTGACTCTCTTTCTATTTTATAATCATGCTGCTTCCTTGTATGGCCCACAGGTTCGTGTGACTGTGTTTCCCTCAAAGACTGTAGCTCAACATTCAGGAGTACCCTGGTGGATCATTCTAGTGGCTATTTTTGCTGGAATTTTGATGCTTGCTCTATTAGTTCTTTTATTATGGAAGGTAAGTTATATCTGACATTTGAATTTCATGATTATAAACTGTATTGCATGTTTTTTAAAAAGTGAATTAACACTGATAGTATATATACATTTTTTTGTTGATTCCTTCTTCCCAACATTTTATTATGAAACTTTTCCAACATACAACAAACTTGAGAATTTTACAGTAAACACCTGCATATCTACCTAATACCTTGTATTTAAAGAGACATTATTTATATGGCCTAAGAAGTTTCTTAAATGTATAAATTTTGGTGTTTTTCACATATAATTTAGATTGGCAAATAACAGTTTTTAAAATCTTACTACTTTATCATTTTCTTCATCTAAAATCAAATCGTTTTCTAAACCTAAGCCAAGTTGTTGGCCTCACATTAATCTGAATCTGTATCCCTGTTAATTTCAACTTCTGTAAAGAAATATTCATGGCAGCAATTGGGGTTTATTATCATTGCAGCTAGGTTGGGAATATAAAATTAGGAATTTAATAAATAACTCCATCTCAAGGGGGTAATCATAGCCTTATATATAACACGAAGATTTAGGTTCAGTATGATGTTCTTCATTACAGTTGGCCCTGCAAATAAAACGTAGTCTTTTCCCACAGCTTCCTGCCATAAATAGTTTACACTACCAAAAATATGTGAGATGGATGCAGATTTTGTTGCCAGAGATGATGACCTATAGATTCTGGGTTTATTCTCAGTAATGGAGGCCCACAGTCCATTATCAACAGTTAGAAATTGAAAAAAAAACAAAACAAAAAAAAAAACTTTGAAAACTGAAAGTTTGTCATCACTTCTTTGGCAGCAAAACTTGACCTGATGTGAAGAGAGGCTATCTATGGTCTTTATCCTTTATTCATTAATTTTACTGCGGAAGTATTAATATTTTGAGTACAGCAGCATTATGTATGCAACATACTGCTTTTCTGAAATGCCAGAAACTCTAGGTTTCCAAACATAACTGGTGCAGAGGGTTGTGGATAAAGAATTACTAACCTCAACCAACAATCTCCAGGATCAAACTATCCTTCTCCTTTCCTTGGATCCAAGACTATAATGGACAAGGTTCAGGATATTCTCATTTTCAAATAATTTTCATCCTTCTTTTTTGCTTTTTTTACCCCAAGTAACTTCCTTTTGCCAGTCTGAGATAATTTACTGGTGTCCTCCGAATGTATGATTGAAACTTGGTCTCTGCTTGTGCCAAGATTCCTTCTCACATGGTACATTAGCCAGTCCTACCTCTGATGTTCATTCAGGCAGTAGATTTCTCTGGTTAAGTACAACCAACCAATATAGGAAATGCCCTGAAAATTATTTTGATAAAGAACGCTATTTGAGGATGGGCTTCTTATGCTCTCTGGAAGAGGTCAAAAAAGAGAGTCTCTTTTTTTGGAGCATGTCTCATTAGCAGTCCTTTTTTTTTTTTTTTTTTTAAATCCTCACCCAAGGACATGCTTATTGATTTTAGAGAGAGGGAAAGGGTGGGGGAGAGGGAGGAGAAAGAGAGAAAACGTTGAAGTAAGAGAGCAACATTGTGGTTGCCCCTCATATGTGCCCTCCCGGGGGATCTCTAGGTGGTGTCCTGACTAGGGCTGAGCTTGCGACTAAGCCATGTGTCCTGACCAAGGACCTTTTGGTTTATGGGACCATGGGCCAACGAAGTGAGCCACACCTACCAGGGCTCACTGTTGGTCTTTGATGAGGGCGAGACATAGCTGTGTGTTGAGAGTTAAGAAATCCAAGCTGTATAATCTTGGGCAAATCATTTCGTTTCCCTGGGATACTGGTTTGCCTTAGCTGTTTAATAAGTGGGTTGGATTAGATGGTCTTGTCTCTCTCCCCGCCCCCCCTTTTTTTTTGGTAAGTTAAAGTACTCTAACTCACCAGTGAACTGTATATATCCACAACCCTCACATGAAAATCATTTTTACTATTTTACAGATACCCTTCTTTCTAAAACTGAACTATTTGTTTTTATATATGAAAGTCACAGAGTTTTAGGGCCAGAAAGGACTCTAGTTCAGTGTCCTTGAAATTGGGTTTTGCACACCCACACAGGTGCTAAGACTAGGCAGGGCGGGGCTAAGGTCAACACCCCCACTCCAACCAGACCAGCTCTGATTTTATCTGCTTTAAATCCTGGGATTCTACACAGGATTTTGTTAGGAGGTGAGAGAGCAAAGCCCTCCAGGCTGGTCCAGCCACCTTCATTTTGCACACAAAGGTGCTCATGCCCGTGGATGTTAAGGAGGTTGCCAAGTGGAGGCAGGACCAGGGCTTTTGGTTCCTGGTTTCTCTCTTTTCCTACCCTATATACCGGCACACGTTGTATAAGTTGGTTGGGAGTGTTCACTGTGTATTAAACTGAGAGTCACAAATAAGTATCAAGATAAAGTGTCTAGATCAACACTGCCCAATAAAACTTTCTGTAATAATGGAAATGTTCTGTGGCTACGTCATCCCATGTGGTAGCTTCCATGTTGTACAAAGCAGTTCTGGATTTTTACCTTCATGAGTTGCCAGACTTGGAAGCAGAATTTTTGGGAAAGGCAGAGATTAATTCGACCATGTTATATATTTCAAAGGGCAGTTCCATGGCCTCAGGAACTAGATAAAAGCAAGTAGAGAAAGTTCTCCATTGCTAAGGGAAGGAAATCATAGTAGAAAGTTAGAATTACGTTTTGATACTCATTCAGAGTCCCCAACCTGAGGAGCATAGATTCCTGCCACTTCAGGGTTACGTGGAGGTTCAGTTTGGGAAAATAACTGTAGTCATTCTTTCACGATGGTATATTTGAGTTTATATTGTGATTCACCCCACAAATTCAAAGGCCTCAAGTAGATGGCATTTGGTCCCTAAACTTTACTGTGAAAAGCAGAAAAATACAGTACCTCTGTTTCATTTTTTTGTTTTAAAGCTTACTTAGAGAATTTATTCTTTAACTTTTTGTCTCAGTAAGCTACAGAAGTCAATGTTATGCCTATTTTAGGGTCCATATTATTCTGTAAGAAGAAACCACTCAAAGCTGTAATCAGATGTGTATATATTTTCCCTTTTAGGATGATTTTTGTCATCAAGATTTGTGTTACAAGTAGAAGGATAATTAGCTGACTAATGTTTTATTAGCTGGCCCCAACCCAGGGTTGTATAGTTGGGTTGATTGCTGTCCCAAAGTATCATTGGCTGTTCACTTTTGGTTGATTTATAGTGGTCTCTTTGTAAACAAGCCATGAATAGAAAACAGGTTAAAAATCTGAGATATTCTTTTGTTTAGCTCTTCACAGAACTGCGAAACTGACCAAATACCTTGCTTCCTTGTAGTGTGGTTTCTTCAAGAGAAATAAGAAAGATCATTATGATGCCACATATCACAAGGCTGAGATCCATGCTCAGCCATCTGATAAAGAGAGGCTTACTTCTGATGCATAGTATTGATCTACTTCTGTAATTGGTAATTGAACAATGTTTTTTAATTGCTAGCTGTGGGACCTGCTGTGGTTGTGGTGGCTAACTTTAAGAGCAACAGCTTGCTGTGTGTGTCCCATTAACAGATGTTTTCAAATGTCCACACTGGCTGGCCGTGCTTGGATTTATTTTATTTATTTCACTTGAAAGCTCAGGGTTTTGTTTTTCTTTAATGCACAGAGAAGCGTTCCTTGCAGGTAAGTTACTTTGCGTTGTTACTGTTGGTAAACATCACCCATAGCAATGAAGAAAACTGCAAGCTGTACACACACAAAAGGAGGCCTGGTAGCCCAGTTTGCCACGTGTTGTTAATTCAGTATGCAGCATCCCATTGGGGATTTCAGAGATGCATGAGAAATCATTCCCGATTTCTTATCCATTTTGAAATTTCCTACAGATAGACGCTTGTGTCAGCTGCCTAATTAACCTGTTGCATGTTGGAAACATGGTGTTCTCTTGATGAGAAGGCTTTCTCGCTGTCATCTTTTTGATCTCCTTGCTATAAAGTGATGGGAGAAGGCTCGGAATGCTTTTATTGTTGCTCAGAAATTGTTTTACGCTGGCTAAGCATGCATCTTCGTTTTCCCGCATATCTACCTCAGGTCAAAGACCATTACAGCAAACTACGACTATTGGCATGATGGGCATTATGACCAATTTCCGAAGATAGTTCGTTACCAAAGTGACCTTCAATATATAAAATTCTAGTACAAAAATGCTCTGGGCAGGCTTTATTTCAATATATTGTAATGGAGTTTGACCTTGTTTCACCTTCCTAGAGATTTGATTCAGCTTGGGCCTCAGTTGATTTTAAGTTCATGTTTTGTTTCTGTTGTTTGTAAATCCATGGGAACAGGAATCGGTGACGACCCTGTTTTCTTTTTCTGTGGGCATGGGCGGGTGGGATTCCTCCTCCAGGCCCTTCCTGGGGAGCTGTCACGATGAACCTCAACATTGCCATTTTGGCGTTACATGTCACCCTTGATTTTCTTCTTTATTGAAATGGGGCAAGAGCTACGTTTTGTAATAGATAAGTATTTTTTGGCGTTGTTTGCACAAAATAAAGGAATCCATGTCAAATGACCTTAGAACAACACTTCTTGTCTATTATCCCTATTGATTCAGTGATAACTATACACATAATTTTATTTTGCCCCATGACATTTTTATAGCATAAATTCATTCAGCATAAATGTTCTGTTCCTGTTGAGTTCACATAATAAACACGTTAATTGATCATTCTAAGTATCTTCCTCATCCTTCTATCTGCATTTTTAATTTGAAAACATCTTTTTTTAAGGCATTTATATTTTATTCATTTAAAATATTCGATCTGATTTTTTAAATATCCAGATATGTTCTCAATAAAAATCTACTTTGAATCAGATTGAATACTTTGTAAAAAATGAATAAAATACATATTGATTAAAAAAGAAATTTGACAGTGCTCTGAAATTCAGTCTAGTGATACCTTCCTCAAGTTCTCTGTGGTACGTAATTGATTTTTTTGCAGGACAGAATTCCTACGAGATTTATTAATGAAACAGCTTAATTTGGAAGCACAATAAGAAGCCCAGGCAATGTAAATTCCTCTCTCGCTAACGAGAGTTACATCCTGGGGCCTCGGAGGAGAGATTCTTAAATTGACCCATGTGAACACTGGCATATTCAAACTGTAATTTGTGAAATATCTGTGACCTGTTTCATTTTGTTAGTGGCATAAGGGCATGAAATAATCTTTGGTTTATGGCCTTTAAAAAACTTTCTCAAATTGATGTTCTAATAATCTAAAAAAAAAAAAACTTTTACATACAGTATTGTGATTATTATAAAAATCTAAGCACTGTTTCATAAACTTAAATTTTAGTAAGGAGACAGCTTACATTGTTTCAAAATGTAAAGACAAGGTGGAAAAACGGACTTTTCCTCTAGTTTTACAGCTATTTTTCTTTTCCATTTATCCCCACTGGCTTTTCAACCTATTAGCTCTTTCTTAAAAGAAAACCCTGTCTTTTTTCCTTAGCCCAGACGTAGGCATAGCGGAGCAGAAAGCTTAGGTGCTCCTGTCGCTTGCGCTCGCTCTCCTTGGCATTACTCAGTTTGCTCCTGTTTGTCTCTCCCCTCTCCAGTGTGGATTCTTCAAACGCTCTAGGTACGATGACAGCATTCCCCGTTACCAAGCTGTAAAGATCCCGAAAGAAGAGCGAGAGATCAAAGATGAAAAATATAATGATAACCTGGAAAAAAAACAGTGGATCACAAGGTGGAATGAAAATGAAAGCTATTCCTAGGGGGGACCAGACGAGCCTTCGCCCAAACTACTTTTTTTTCTCCAACTCAGAAATTCAAATGGTTTAAAAGCCTGACACCCGAATATCGATTTCAGACAGACTACACATAGTACGAACCTACAGTTTTAGCTGCTGTGGACATTATTACGTAGCCTAAGGCTTCTCTTTTTGCACAGCCAAGTATAAAACTGTTGGAATGGATTTTTCTTTAACTGCCTTAATTTAACTTTCTGGATTGCCTCTGTTTTTGGTGTGGCTGACTCACGGGTGCCGGGGAAGGGCCTGCCCAGCTGCGCTCATCTGACATCCTCCTGACCATGTAGCTGGAAGACGCCGCCCCAGCCACTGTGCCCGTGGAGTGACCATCGGCACTGCCTCTGCAAGCATCTTCCCACAGGATTGGAGAACCTGCCAGTTAACTGTGCCCCATCACAAGACAATGCTGTTAGGGGCATTTTGTTTCAATTTAAAGTGTGATCTTAAATTAAATGTGCAATAGAAGGTGATGTTGCCCTCCTGCCATCTTTTTCCATTTCCTAGATGTGTGAGTACTTGTTCACACCGAATACATCAGGCTTCATTCTCCCTTTCCACTAAGACACACAGGTGCAACAGACTTGAATGCTAGTTATACTTGTTTGTATATGGTATTTATTTTTTCTTTTTTACAAACCATTTTGTTATTGACTAACAGGCCAAAGATTCTTCAGTTTACCCTTTAGGTTGGATTAAGCAATCAGAGTTAGAATATGGGAGGTCAGTGGTTTGACCTAAAGTATTTACTGCAAAAAGAAAATAATTCTTTATAAATGTACCAGAGAGTTGTTATAATTTACAGATAAGTTTAAGTTATTAAAACATCTACCTTCATGACAACCCTTGCCCTTACCCAGCACCCCCAACCCCAAAAGGATTGTTTAAGAAATAGGCTTAACTGTTAGATGTTTAACTCTTGACAGACATTGGATATTTTTTAGTTTAGAGCCCTGTGTGATAATTCTGAATTTCCTGCTATAACTTTCAGGAACTCTTGGAAATCATGGGTTTGTTTTTTGACTTTTCGTCACTGCTGTGTATACAGGACTTGAAAGAAATGGCAAGGCCTGTGGTGGATCCGGACCGATCCAGTGGAAGACTACTGAGTGCCTGACACCAGAAGTCAGATTAGGACATCGTGGCTTTTAAGTTTTAAATATTATTGGAATCGTTTAATGTGAGTCAGCGTTCTGGGTTTTGTTTTTTTTTTTGTTTTTTGTTTTTTTGCTGTGTCTCCTCCCCTATATTCCCAAAATTACTTTAGGACTACTCTAACAAGAACTTTAAATTGTTTTCTATTTGTAAAAATGGAGGAGTGTAGGAAGACATTGTCTGTACATCCAATAGAGACTGAATAGATGTGAAAGCCGAATTTTTAAAAAATTACTGTGCTTCAAAGTGTTCAGTTATATGGGGAGCAACAGCAAACAGGTGCTAATTTGTTTGGCTGTAGTGTAAGCAGCGTCTCATCCTTTTAAAGGAACAAAATACAGCTATGTGCCATTCTTGCTTTGGGGTTTTAATTTTTTTTTCTTTTTGGAAACCTTACACCCTTAAGATACTAAAAACATTACTCTAGTTTTACTTGGGACTTTTCATTCACAAAAATTGTTTTACAAATGATATTTTGTTTACAAAAATCTCTCGAACAGGTCATAACCATGTCTAAAATTTCAGTTTCTTGCGTAGGTAACGTGGAACCTCATGCACTGGCTTTGTAGGTTGCTAAGAAGCTGATATTTTGAACTTGTTTATAGACCTTTGTTGTAAAAACGAATGTCCTTGAAAAGAGGCGGGTGAAAGGGTAGTTCCACGACAAAGAAATGAGAATGTAGCGACGTTTAAAATGTCATCTCAAGTCAAGTCACTGGTCTGTTTGCATTTGATACATTTTTATACTAACTAGCATTGTAAAATTATTTCATGGTTAGAAAATACCTGTGGATATTTGTATAAAAGTGTGAAATAAAATTTTTTATGAAAATGCTTGTTGCTTAGTAACATGGCATTATATACGTGAAACAAACTCTCAAATTATATGTAATCTGAATTGCTTTTCTTTTTATTGCACCGGCCAAACTAAAGGTTTTGATGTTTTTATTTATTCTTAGTGTCCCATATAATCTCTGATCAGCAAAAGGTGTTAGTACTGTCTCCTCCCCCCGCCCCACATGCAATGTAAACAAGATCAAGGGTTCTTTTTCCCCCTTTGGCGCTACTGTTCAGTTGATACTCAGAAGAAAACGATCTTAAAGATGGTTTATTCCAGATATTTACAAATAGGGAGACATCTGTTTGCCTTAATTCATCTGCTTCAAAGGCTGTATCTGCGAAGGACAGGCTCTTATTTGGCAGTGATACCCTGGCGTGACAAATAAAGGTTCTTATGACTGAGTTGCTTTCTTAGAGCATATCTGGGATGCGAGCAGTCCAGCTGCGACATGTGTCGTCTTATTGACCACCAAGGACAAGATTTAGCAGAGTTGACTGGTCAGAATTTTTTTTTAACCGAAGGATTTTATTTAGGTTGAAATAATTTTATGAGACTTCTCTAGCTGGGTTATCACAATTTAATAAATGAAATAAAGCATGTATGTATATAGTGCTCAGACCATATAACATGCCCTATCTATCCTGAATACATTTCCAATCTAAAATGTATTATCTGTCCAGTATACGAGGTAATGGTTTTCCACTGTGGTTGGTATTATATATTAAGTTTTAGCCTTCTTAATTCTTTGAAGATCAGACAGTTGTTACTGCCCAAAGAAATGTGCAATTTGTGCTTTCTCATGAAGGGCCAGAGGCTGTGAATCTTTTTTAGCCACAGTTCCAAGGATGTACCCAGATTAAATTTCTGTAGTAATGTATAGTCACCATAACCATTAAGGATGTCAGTAGCTGTGGTTTGGTTAGGACTAGAGCATAAATGACCTGTGCTGGAGGTCATAGCAGCACTTGATATGACTTCTGTAATTCCGCTTTATTCTCTCCCTCTCAAAAAGCATGCAGGAATGCCTGGCAGTGATAACGGTATTTTAGTATTGGGCTATCCTTGGATTCTTTTGCAGACATTGACACTTTGTTGGTTGCAGAGCACTTGCTACAACCTCATCTGAGTCACACCGGTCAAGGTTCCTGCCATGCCCCTGTAGGGCAGATGTAGGTGGAGAAGTTTTTAAATTGCCCAGACCTGGGAAGCTAAGCATAAGACCAAGCATTCTATCCTAAAGGAAAACATCTTAATGAAAAACTGATCTCATATACTAGCTCATGAAACGGCAAAGTGGGAAGATAGACTGGGGTTGATAGGTCATTTTGTTTTAAAGGAGGAAAAGAATGAAATGCTGTAGGTGGCTGAGTTCCGTATAAGTACATCCTCAGGGCTGAGAAAACAGTGTGGAAGAGTTATTTGATCAGCTTGAGTAGCATGAACAATGATTAAAGGCAGCTCCTTGAGACCAAAGGATAGGGTCCAACCACTTCTATTGAGGGGAAGGCAAGTTTCCAAGAGATGAAGAAAGTGAACTTGAGAATGATTTCAAAAGAGTGGCTATTGCAAAGCAGCTAATGGGCATTCTTTCTTCCAGGAGTTCCTGATTATGGTAAATGGCAAGTATTTTCTTTCTTGTGCCGTATAAAACAGGTTTTGCTGACTCAGAAAGGCACCCTACCCAGCTGGTAGGATATGGTAGTGAGTGCTGTGTGCCAGTGGCTGAAACCAGGCCTATAGAGGTGTTGCCAACAGACCCATCTCGGAGGAAAGTTATAAAGGGGATTCACGGCTAAACCCTCTAAAGATAAGTGAACTGTAAAACACATGTGGGTAAGAAAACTGGTCCAGCACACTGCAAGGGTGGACAGGCGCCTACAGAGGGTAAAGCTAACCAGGTAACGGTTGATTACACCGAGTGAAAGAGTCAAGTGCAATTTTTGCAGCAGTCAGCAAAGTTTAAATGCCTCCATCTTCTCTGCCCTTGCCCTGGAGCCATTTCTCGGTCTGACTGACTGTGCCAGGGTCATTGAAATGGGCAGAGACAGACCTCTTAGAGGTCGGATAACATTTCTCATGCACTGGTCCTTCGAACAGAACATCCACAGAATCTCAAATTATAGGGACAGAGTGTGCTGTTTTTATTTTCTCAAGGCCCAGCAGATAAGCATTCAATTCATCAATAGCCTGTAGATTTGAGGGTTAAGATCTTGTCTTTTGAGATGGATATAAATGTGGTTTAATCATTTTTTTCCCCAATGCCTAAGGCTTTTATTAGGCTCTCGGGATGCGCGCGCGCGCGCGCGCACACACACACACACACACACACACACACACAAAAGACACTGGCTCTGACCTTTTAGAGGAAGCTTATATTTTATTTTTTAAATTCATTTTTATTGTTATTTTATTACAGTTGATCCCACTTTTTCTCCCTTTCCCTACCACCACCCTGCCCCACCCTCTCCCCTTCCTAAGCCAATCCCCATATCGTTGTCCCTGTCTGTGGATTGTACATAAACGCTCTTTGGTTAATCCCGTCACCATCTTTCATCCCGTCCCCCCTCTAACGACCGTCAGTCTGTTTCATGCATCTAAGCTTCTGTTAGTATTTTGTTCATTCGTTCATTGTGTTCATCAGATTCCATACATAAAAGTGAGGTCATGTGGTATTTGTCTTTCACTGACTGCTTAATTCACTTAGCATAACATTCTCCAGGTCCATCCATGCTGTTGCAAACTCTAAGTTTCTTCTTTCCTCGCTCCCCCCCTCCCTTCCTTCCTTCTAATATTCCATTGTGTAAATGTATGACAGCTTTTTTATCCACTCATCCTCTGATGGGTGCTTGGGCTGTTTCCAAATCTTGGCTATTATAAATAATGCTGCAATGAACATAAGGGTATTTATATTCTTTTCAGTTAGTGTTTCTGGTTTCTTCAGGTAAATTCCCAGACATGGAATTGCTGGGTCATATGGCAGGTCCATTTTTACTTTTTTGAGGTATCTCCACACTGCTCTCCACACTGGTTCCACAGTGGCTGCACCAGACTGCATTCCCACCAACAGTGCAAAAGGGCTTCCCCTTCCCCACACCCTCACCACCACTTGTTGTTTGTTGATTTATTGTTGATAGCCATTCTGACAGGTGTGAGATGGTTTCTCGTTGATACCATTGATGGTATTTCTCTGATAATTAGTAATGTTGAGCATGAAGAAGCTTATCATACAAACAGATGGATTCAGTTTATGTAAGTAGCAGAATTCAAAATCTTGCACTACAATATCAATTGTTGACATATAAAATCAGTACCCGATCTTATGTGGGTAGAACTTGTATTTGGAACCAACTCCATTCCCAGAAAAAATGGAGTAGTCGTTCTGAACCTGAGCTGCATTGAATATCTAAGAACTTCTAAAAATATCTCAGTGCCCAGACTGCATGCCATACTATCAGAATCTCTGAGGGTAGGGCCCAGGCATTAGTGCCGTTTAAGACGCCCCAAGTGACTCTTCAAGTGCAGCCAACATTGAAAACTGCTTTAGAGGTCATAAGATGGCCTGAATATTTATCGAAAGGGCCCTGCCCACTGTGTGGGAATGTTCCATTTCTGCTTGTGATGCTTCTGCCCCAGTAACAAGCTGGTAAGCTAGAGGTACTCATTTGCTGTAAGGGCGAGGCTCTAGTCAGACTGCCCAGATGTGAATTAGCTTCATCTCTTAGAGTGTTATTCCTGGCGAGTGTCAAACACATCATGCTCCAGTTTCCCCATCTATAAAATAGGATTGATAACAAGACCCATTTCATGGTCCTCATGAGGAGTAAGTGAGAATATCGAAGTGTTTATTAAATGTTAGCTATTTTATAATTACACGTTTATTACGTGGAGTCACATAACATTAGGAAGGAAACATGGAAATCCAGTTCTACTTATTTCACAGATGGGAAACAGTTTAAGTTGTCACTGGAACTTTTTGTCTCTTCACTCAAAGTCTATCATGATTTACTAGTGGGTGTGAGAGCTACAATCTGCAAGACTAAAAATCCTTAACTAGGACTTAGGTTCTTATTTTTTTAACTTCTTAAAAACAATGTCGGGCAGCAAGGATCTTTGGAGTCAGTCTTCCTTCAAGTCACGCTCTGCCACTTGAGACTTGTGTGACCTCAGGCAAGTTTACTGACCCCTAGTGGTTTAACTTCCTCACCTGTAAAATGATATAGAGAATAACCAAGATTATAACCTAGGATTCCAGTGAATAGACATCATTCTGTCACATTTGTACAACTTCTAACCCCCTAACAGCCTCAAACATAATACGAGCAGTCAGGGCACATGTTAGTCTGTTATATTTGCATATATAGCTTTCACTGTTCAGACAGAATAGATGACATTAGTCTTAGGCTACTCTCGTGGGCCATGTCTTTAAGACACCTGCCCTCCTAGAAGCAAAATCCCACTGCAGTGAGTGCTGTTAAAACTGAATGGAGAACAATATGCCAGTTCTAGTAGCTGATTCAGAAGCAGGGATATGTTGGTCTGGCCGTAGTCACTTCTCTAAATCAGTTATAAAACAAAAAGATTGAAATAAGTTTCAGGCTCATTCTAAGAGTTAAGTGTTTGTAATTTGACATTTCTCAAGCATCAACTATTCTCCAGGTTTCCTTTGCCTGTTCCCCCGACAAACAACCCAGCTACTCCTCCCGGGAAAACAAAAATAAATGGATGAAATGCCTGAGTCACTGGCTTGCTGAACCTCTGTTCCACCCTGCTTGGTGGTGGGGCTGGAGAGCTAGGGTTTTGCACGTGAATTAGATTCCGTGGAATACATACCTTCATTTGAGATCTGAAAGGTGGACTCTTGGTGGGTGTTTCTACCAGGAAGTATGGTTGTGTAGACTTAAGTTTCTGTGTTGAGTGTCTTTTTTGTGTGGTTTGGTTACAGGTGACACTCAATATTTTATTTGTTTCAGCTGTACAGCATAGTGGTTAGACATTTGTATAACTTATGAAGTGGTTCCCCCTAATAAGTCCGGGGCCCGCCTGACACCGTGCGTAGTTATTACACTATTATTGGCTCTGTTGCCTGCGCTGCACTTTACTTCCCATAGTATTTTGCAACTGCCAATTTGTATTTCTTCATCCCTTCACCTTTCTCACCCAGCACCCCTCCAGTCTGGCAACCATCAGTTGGTCTCTGTATCTGCGTTTGTTTTTGCTTTGTTCATTTATTTTTTTTAGAGTCCACTTTTATAAGTGAAATCATATGGTATTTGTCTTTCTCTTAGGCAAATTTCACTTAGCATTATACTCTCTAGGTCCATCTACGTTGTCTCAAATGGTAAGATTTCATTCTTTTTTATGGCTGTATATTTCATTGTGTATATGTACCACATCTTTATCCATTTGTCTTTTGATTGGGGCATTGAATCCATTTACATATAAGGGAATTATTGAGAGGTATGTAGTTAACGCCATTAATTGTTTCCTGGCTGTTTTTGTGGTTGTCGTCTGTTGCTTTCTTATGCTCCTGCTCTCTTGTATGTGGATGCCTTTCTATAGTGTTGTGTTTGGATTCCTTTAGAGCATCTCTTATAGATTCTTGGTTTGTGGTTACCATGTGCTTTATATATACCAAGCTGTGTTTATAGCAGACTATTTTAAGTTGATGGTTGCTTAAGTTCAAACACATTCTAAAATCACTACCATTTTTACTCACCCCCTCCATGTTTATGTTTTTGTCATTATTTTTTACTTTTGTGTGCAGTACGTCTTCTGATTAGCAGACAAGAGTTAACTGGTGGTGGCCTCTTAATTCCTTTCAACTGAAGCTAAGAAGTATTTTTCTTCACCTCGATTTTCAGTGACTGTTAGAAATTAGAGCATACTTCATTTTGTTTTTTTCTTTTTTTATTGTTCAATTACAGTTGGTCCCATCCCCCCCCAGTACTCTCTTCTGCCCCACCCACCCTGACCGCCCACATTCAGTCCTCCCTCCCTGCCATTGTCTTTGTCTGTGTGTCCGTTATACATGTTTCTTGATGACCCTTCCCCTTCTTTTCCCCATTATCCCCACCCCTCCCCTCTGGTTGCTGTCAGTTTGTTCTTTATTTCCGTGTCTCTGGTTCTATTTTGTTAGGTTGTTTGTTTTGTTGATTAGGTTCCACTTACAGGTGAGATCATATGGTATCTGTCTTTCACCACCTGGCTTATTTCACTTAGCATAATGCTCTCCGCTTCCATCCATGCTGTTGCGAAGGGTATTTTTTCTTTCTGCTGTGCATATTCCATTCATTGTTTTGTGTATCAGTCATCCCCTGAATTTAATCCGGTCATGCCAATAATATCTAGAATGGTTTTTATTTTAAGCATTGAATCTTGACCAATGTGACCACTCACCAAAAGAAAATGCTAAAAGATCTAGGATATTCGAGAAAACAGGGAGGGAGGAGGCAGCTGCCCTCTTCCAGCAAATGCTGAACTCAGCACTTTTACTGCTTTTAAGATCAACTTGATTCTCCAAGGTACATGTCCCAAAAATTCACATAAAGATGAAGCTTGTTTCTTCTTTTTTCTGTATCTCCAAGAGAGGGTAGAAATGTGTAAGTACATTATCTGACTTAAAAAAGAAACAATCAGGAAATAAAATAGAGAAAAAAGTGAAAAATCATCATTCTTTAAGTTTGAGAAAATGTCACATTTTATGAACTGACTTAATGAACACTGGTTCATCGAATCCCAGTAATGAATTCTAGCAAAAATGGAAAAAAATCTTCCATTAGAAATTTGTAACTAAATACAATATAAGAAAATGTATTAACAGTCTGCAGAACATGGAAGTAGACAACGAATGTGTGTTGTTTTTACCTGACCACCATTCCTTCTTTGGCTGAAAGAATCTGCTGTACACTTTGGGAATCCTTTCCTAATTCAATTCATGAGTTTGGGAGTGTATGTGTGTGTACCACATATCACATTTTCCCAGTTTCCAGCAGTGTAAACATGGCTTAAACATGGCTCAAACCTGGCCAATTAGAGTCAGTCCTGGTACTCTTCTAGAATGATTAGGGAGAGAGGGCCTTATTCCTGCGATTTTGCCCATGTGGGACTACTGGAGCCCGCTGTTGCTCTGCCTCCCTCTGCCATTTTGAGGAGAAGGTCAGCTTTGCGAAGCCAACACCGAGGACAGCAGAGCTGACATACGGGGAGGAAGAATGGGGAGGGCGTGCCACATTCTCATGCTCTGTGTCCACACTGTACCTGAAGAATTTTTCAGGGACATGAGACAAAATAGTCTCTCTTTGTTTAAGGAAGTTTGAAATGGGTTTTCTGTACTTGAGTCTGCAAGAATCCTGCTTAATCTAAAGTAAAATCTGTTAACCCCATCACGTCTCTGAAAGGATTATCAAAAGATATCTACTGTATTTGGTTATTCTGACTTTCCTTTCCTTAGATGGTTTACATAATGCATTTCTCCCACCTTTTCCCTTAGCTTTAGCTGTACGCTGGCTGCTGCTAAAAAAAAAAAAAAAGCAAATTATGTAAGAATTTTCCCAGTTTCCCGCCTAGATTTGGGCCCTGGTCTAATTTACTTTAATACACCTGTTCTCCCCACTAGGCTACGCAGCCTCAGCATTCTCCTCTAAAAATAATGATTTCACTGGTTAGTGCCTGCCCCACAGAAAGTGCTCAAAAGGAGAAATAGCCCTAATCATTGGAGAGCGCGATCGACTCAGCGAAGGGTATGTAGTTAGAAGGGGGAGGTGCCTTGACTTTTCTTCATAAGTAGAAGAGTGTATAATAAATGCATAAACCAGTAACAGTTATTATGATGGATTATTATGCACTATCCAAAATTATAAGTGTTGTGCTTTTGTATAACTGGAAGCCCAGAAGATTTCTTTACACCAGCGTCACACAAGCATGTGAGTAATGTGTTGTTCTATGACGTTACTAGGTACTAGGCAATAGGAAGTCTTCAGCTCTATTATAATCTTACGGGGCCACTACAGTCTACGCTGCCTGCTGACTGAAACATCCTTATGCGTGACTATAACCCTTTCCTTTGCTAACTCCCCTGTCACGCACTCTTCTTCCTGTGAAAACCTTCATTTACAAACCCTTGATAGGGGAACTCACCGTAGAGATGCAATGTGGTCCCTCAGCAAAGGCATCTGGAAGATGTTGAATTCTGACTGTTGAACTCTCTGTGGCTGTTTATTCTCTGTGACCTCACATTCGGCTGACTACCCCGAAAACCGAATGCTGCCCAAGGACGAGCAAATATCCTGCCCCTGGGGAGGAGGTTAATGAATGCATAGAGTGTAGTAACTGCCTGATGTTATCTTTTCATTTTTCTTTTAATTTAGTTAATTTGTTGTTCTCTTGGGAGGTCCACCCACCAACTGGTTTTGCTATTAACCCCTGCTATTAAGCCCCTTTTAAAAGAAACTCTGCCCTGACTGGTGTGGCTCAGTTAGTTGGGCATCCAGAAGGGGTCTCGGTTTGATTCCTGGTCAGGGCACGTGGCTGGGTTGAGGGGTTGGTCCCTGATCAGGGTATGTGTGAGAGGCAACCGATCAATGTTTTTTTCTCACAAGGATGTTTCCCTTCCTTCCCCCCTCTCTAAATGTAAATAAATGAAATCCTTTTTAAAAAACGAAGGGAGGGAGGGAGGGAGGGTCCTGGGAGGGGTGTGGGTTCTTCCTGGGCCAGCCACCAATGGGAGCACCTGCTTTGCCCGTGTACATAGGCTTCTCCTATTAAAGCTCCTATGACCTCGAATAAGGCTAAATGTCAGTTCTTCAGAATCGATTCTGAATTTAGACATTTGGGGCTTTCCCCCAACAACTGTCACATACTGTTGTTCTTCCTATGAAAATCTTCGTTTACAACCCCTTGGAGCACCCTTCTTGTTGCTAGGTGGGATGTCGCCTGATTCATGAATTGCTTAATAAAGCTAATTAGATCATCATATTGATCTCAGTTGAATTTGTTCTTTAACATGCTGAATTATGAGTAAATGAAGGGCAACAAGATCCGGGATTTGTTTTGTTCTTTTTTGAGGATCATTGTGGGAAGGGTCATGTTAACACCGTTTTTGCATGGGGCCTCTGAAGGTGTTAATCTCTGACTGGTCTTTGCTGACCTCCTCAAGCAGCTTCCATACAAAACACACACACACACACACACACACACACACACACACACACTATGGCTGTTTTATTATTTTTATACCCTTAGCACTCCCTGATATAATCTATATATTTATTTATGATTAGTTTCTTCCCCTAGAAGTCCCGTGAGAGCAGGGATCTAGATAGCTTGTTCACTGCTCTATCTCCGAAACCTAAAGTGGCACCTGTCCAGTCCATAGCATTTCTAAAGAGACACCCAAGGAATCAATGAACCCCAGGAGAAGGCAGCCAAGAACCTAAGAAGAAATGAAATGGGAGAAAGAAAGGAAAACCTTGGTGGTGAAAGTAGGAATTTATACTTCCCCCCCCCAACAAACATTTAAAAGGGGACCTGGAACGCTGCTGATCAGCGGGAGACTGCTAGACCCTCAGAGACCTCGGCCCAAATCACCGGTCCCCATTTGCCTCAGTGCAGCTTCTTCCTGTCGCAGCCTCTCCGCTCTGAGGGGTTTGCACCCTCAGAGTCCTCCTCCTCGGCACTCTCACCCCGTAGGCTCCTCTTGTGTAATGGCCGTCCCCACTGGCTCCAATTCTCCGCAGGAACGCAAAATTCCTTCTTTTCACCGACTTGCACAAAGGCATAAAAGACCAAGTCTCAACAGTCTTTTTCTTCTTTTAGTAAACTTTACTAAAGGTTACAGGGAGTGCCCCCGTTGTGAAACAGCCTTTGCAATCTTCTGCCAACTCCCCTTCCCCTTTGCTCAGCCAAGTGAAGCCCCGCCCTGGCTTCCCGCAGAGCTGTTCCTCGAGCTTTCCCAAGGGATGCGTCTCTCAACCACAGCGGCGTATCGAAGTACGGTATGTGCTCTGGGTAGATCTGGTGTTTTTCCTAAAATGAATCCTGGTGAACACCATGGCCTCTGCAGCACCGCACAAGCAATAGCTCACATGGCGGTGCTCCGTGAAGAAGGCAAGGCACCTGTATGCGGGGCAATGGTGCTTCTTCGGAATACAATACATTGTTTCTGTTTTTTATTTTTCAATTTCAGTTGACATTCAGTAACTGCACTGTTTAGAGCACAATTTTCCAGGGTATCCGATTCTGATTCATGTCTAAGAGGCCTTTATAACTGTAAATTATAGATAACTGATAATACAAATAATTCTTGTGTATATCCATGCAAATACTGTCAGGTGAAGGGGTCCTGATTCTTAAAGGGAAAAAGCCAGTTTTATAGCCCTTTGCAAAGTGATTTCTGTAATTCTGTATTTTTTTTTTAAGTCTTTGAACAGGTTGGAACATCAGTTCTGTTTTCCCTTATTTAGTTAACTTGTTAGTTGAATTTTTGGTGTGTTCATTTTATTTTTTTTTCAGCTTTATTGAGATACATGATGATGACATATTTGTTTTAGAGCTGCCTGACAGCCATAATTTTACCTTTTTTGAAAACTGTATTTCTAATGTATCAGCCAGGGTTCTGGGACAGGAAAGGACAGCACACTCAAAGGGAAAATGAAGGGTGAAGAGCCCACTTACAGTGTTGTGGGCCAAGATAAGCAGCTAGGGATGGCGAAGCGCCCCAATTAACAACAAAGGGAAACTGGTACCGCCTCTAGGGCTCACTGGTCAGACACAAATCATGTCCTGGCAAGAAGGGGCAGGGGAGTAAACAATCATGACTTTCTTCTCCTTCTGTCCTCTAGTTACGAAACAGCAAGAGTTTGTGCCCTTTGCGCTAGTGGAGCCAAACGCTAAACACAGAATAGCAGTGGACACACATTGGCTCTTTTATTATGAATGGTGCCATCCAGGGGAATGGGAAGCTAATGCTCAAAAGCCTGAACTCCCTGATGGCGTGTAGATTATTGATTATATGGGGGGAAATCACAAGGCATTGTGGGTTAAGGGTTCAGGGCTGTACTGGGAGCTGATTGGTCTGAGGTGAGGTAAGGGTCATGAATCATTTTCAGGGCCTGAGGACAGTTCTGAGGTCCTTTCCGGCCTCCCTCTCTCAGGTCTTAGAGGAAAGTAGCCAGGGGTTCATTCCCGCTGAGGGCTCAGAAACTGAAACATAACTTAGGTCAAGATGTCATATTTAGCTTGCCAGAGGTCCAGACCTGGCGACCATTAGGGAGATCCGGGCTACTGTCTCTGCTGCCTTGGAAGTTACTGATGTTCTTGGGGAAAGGCTAGGTCTCTGAGGGGTATATACATAAAGAGAGGGATATGATTAAGAGCTAGGACTTAAAGCTAAATTTAATCAAAGTCATAATGATCCTCAGTTTCGCTCTGAGCCCAGTGAAACCAGAAGCTAATGGAGACAGGGTGACACAGTCTAGTTTGTTTTTCACTGCTTTTTCCACTCTCCAGTCAAATCAGCCCGACATGAATCACAAATTCCCAGTGAATTTGGAGGGTCTGGCCCAAGTATGCTACATATAAAGATTTTTTATTGTCTTAGCATACATTATACTTCATATCTGCATAGTTAAATATAGACTATTAGCTCTTTAGTTACGTTTATATGAGATTACATCCCCCACCCCCCACCAAAAAAGAGATACCACCCTTTGATTACTTTTTGTACACATCTTAAGGTCTTAGGTCCATAGTGCTCCTTGAGTGTAAGATAGCATTTTTGTAATAGTCTTAACAACCACCATGTTAACAGATATCTGAAAAAAAATCTAATGTTCTCTCAAGCTTCTGGGCCCTAAGGCTTTGATCAAGAAGCAAAAAGGTTGATACCATTTTCTATGTGTTCTCATACACTCATTCTCCGTATATTGGGCGGAAGCTTGTGAATATACTTTGGAGAAAAGGAAATACAGGTTATAAAGCAGCTGGACTGGTTTCTAGGAGAATAACCTTGCTAAAATAAATCTCAAGGTTTCTGCTGGGTCTTTGTTCTTCCATGCTAGTTAATGTTTAGCTGAGCACCTGGATATGCTCAGGTGGCAAGCACAAAGGGTTGCTCAGTTGTAAACAGAGGTTGAGGGAGCTGAATACTGTGCCTCATGGTGTGAGAAGGATTTGGAGCTCAGGGAGTGGTCTGGAAGGAGGAAGAGAAGAAAGGAGAAAGGCAACATGAAGGAAGGCTGGAACGGAGTTGTGGAAACTGTTGAGGGACAGATTTAAGGAGGTCTACTACTCAATTTCAAATTGTTGCCGCCCAGTCCTTTGGTAAAGTTGGCTTTGGGCCACACATGTGTGAATGGTTCTGATAAAATCCTAATAAAATAATGTTTAAAAACAGCAATAATGATAAAGAGATGTTATTTATTGAATAGCTCTAGTGTGTCCTGGGCCTTGGGCTAACACAGATAGCTATACCAGCTAGGTCACAGTCACATGGTGAGACAGATACTATCCTACCTTTTTAGGTAAGGAGACTGAGGCTCAGAGAGGTTAAGTAACTCACTCAAGGCCATATAGCCAGTACACCATAGAGTGCGGATTTGAAATTAGAACTTTTAAGTACACTATATAGTGTACTTTTAAGTACACTATATTGCTTCCCCATAATCCTCTCTGCACTGTCCTTATGAAGCGGTTGCCTAGATTCTAATGATAATCGACAGGAATCCCTACCTCCTCTAAGGCTGCCCATTTCACAGTCCAGTGGCTGTAACTATTGAAAGTTTTTCCACGTGTGAATCAGGTCTGTCTCCCTAGTGTCCACCCGCAAGTCCTCCATCTGCTGCCTGAGCCACTAAGAACAAACCTAATTACTCTTTCACAGAGCAGGCTTTCAATATTGGAAGATGTGGTATAACATTCTGCCGTGTTGGATCCTACAATATATGCTTTGAAAGAGCAGGCATATCTGAAAAGGATCCTATCTGAACTACAGGTGGCTTTATGCCCAGCCATGTAGAACATTCCTGAATAATTAGTACATTAGTAGGCACTCAATGAATACTCATAGAACGTCTGGAGGCTGGCCAGGTTGGGAAGGTACAGAGTTTGGTTTGTGGGGCAGCAAACATATGAACGAGATATCCTTCCCCCTTCAATTACTTTCTCTACACATCGTGATCTTAGATTTGTACTGCTTCCTCTAAGATACTTTCATCAAAGTCTTAACAACCACTGTGTTAGCAGATACCTGAAAAAATGATTAGAGGCACCACTTTCAGAGAATGTGTTAAGTTCTGCCTCCACCCCATCCCTGCAACCACCTACCCTTGTTTCTAGGTGGTCAATGTTCTTTAAGCTAAACTTGTGGGACTAACAGACCCTAAAAACAGAATCTCATCTCATTCTTTCTTTATATATTTTTATGCAACCCAGGATCTGACTCCTACGGAGAAATGAATTGTCATTGTGTACCACAGATATACACTACGTATATGTCCTGGCAGCCACACCAGAGCAACTGCATTGTTTGTCTTACTCCTTGAAACTTCAGAATGTTTGAACTGGGCAAAATAACTTTTCTTTCTTTCTTTATATTTTTTATGCTGTTACAGTTGTCCCAATGTTTCCCACTTTGTCCCCCGACCCCAAGTAACCCTTAAGCTGGGCCAGAACAGCACTGATTTCCAAACAGCTGTTCGTAAAGCTAACAGGAGAGCAGCTTTCCTGAATACAAGGACTGATAGATAAAGACATTCTTCAGAATCAGTTAAAAGCCATGTGAACAGCTGAAAAATGACTTAGCTTACTAGTACCAATGGGAATTCCTTCCATTTGTGTACTTCCCCTTCTTCTTCTCATAAAAGCCCCTTGCCTTCACCCCATAATCAGAATGCTTTTTGGGTTTCTGCACAAATCAGTGCTTCCAGAATATTTGTTTTTTGTGATCTCAAATAAATGCTTGTTGCCGCCTCCCCTTGGCTTTTTATTTTCAGGTTAAAAAAATTATATATAGACTTCACACCCATGGAAAAGTAATTTTGTTGCATCTACGACACACTATAAAGCCCTGGGGAGAAATGGGGAAGTAGCAGTGGAGAGAAGGGACAGCAGTGTTTTTCACTGTAGTCTATATTCTTTGCAGCTCTGTCTAGGCAATTAAACCAATATTAGAAATTGTCTAGTCTTATATTCACTATGTAGAAATCTGAAAAGGGCGGAACAGCCAAACTGTGACCGTAGAATGACGGTTACAGAGATGGACAGTCGGAGTGCTGGGACCCTTTAAATACACTGCTGACTATGCCAAGAATGCCTGCAGATAATGCTTCAAGTTGCCTGCCAAAGATCTCTTGGGACTGCTGTCACTGATATTATTTAGGGCCACACTCCCAGGGTTCACTATTCATGTTCATGTACCACTGCTTGGCAAGGGGCTTCTCCTGAAACATCCTGGGTCTCAGTTTCTTCACCTGTAAATGTGGGGCTTGCATTACGGAGGAGAGTTTCTGGAACGCGCCCCCAGCAGGTCACCGCGGTGTCTGGAAGCACAGCGCAGGCCCGTCTCGAGCCTTCAGGCTGAGGCAGAGGAAGCAGGAAAGTGGGATTTGTTCCAACAGGGCGTGAGGAGGGGGTGCACCTCACCGCCAGTGCGACTTAGCGGCCCCGGCCCTCGCAGGTTTTTCGGCTGCAGACTGGGACTGGCCCCGGTTGGGGAAGGCGACCCCGCGGCCTGGCCTCCACGCGCGCCCCGCGACTTCCAGCCGCTCGACCAGCGCTAGCCCGGCAGCATTTTGGCTCCGCGGCGGCCCCTGCGCGCTCCCCCTTCCCTTCGTCCCTCCCTGGATCCCGCGCAACGGCGCTGGGGGGCGGGCTCCGGCGAAAGGGGCGGCAGCCGAGGTGGTGACAGTCGCTGACAGATTCCCCGCCCCCGCGGCTCGCCACGTCCCTCACGTACGGCACAGACGCGGAGCCGAGCGGCCACCTGGCGCGCCGGGCTCCGGCTCCTCCGGCTGGGCTCGGTATGAGGCTGGCGCGGATGCTGCGCGGAGCCGCCTCGGCCGGCCAGGGCCCGGGGCCGCGCTCCGCCCGCTCCAGCGCCAGCCGCAGCCTCAGCTCGGGCTCGGGCCCAGCGCCCGAACGTGGCGTACCGGGCCAAGTGGACTTCTACGCGCGCTTCTCGCCCTCACCGCTCTCCATGAAGCAGTTCCTGGACTTCGGTGAGTGCAGCCGGGGCCTACGGCCTTTGTGCGCGGCTTCTGTCGCCTCTGCGCCCCGCTCCTCCTCAACGTCCGGCCTCCCCCCGCCCACCCCCCGCCCCAGCGCCTTCGGTGTTTCCTTCCTCCCTCGTGGGCTGATGCTGATGCTCAGGTGCGTAACTGGGGGCGTGTGCCTTTTTACTGTGTGTTGTTGAAAAACCTGAAGGGCCACGGGGGGAACGACCGTCCGCCTAGCCGCGCACGTGCCCAGGTCCACCCTGGTGGCCAGGCCCCTTCCCGAGACCTGGGCTCTTGGGAGAGACTGTGTCAGGCTATCCCCCGGAGTCGTGTGCGGTTTCTGCAGACTGATGATAAAAGCCCCGTTTTGTATAATGATTGCATCAATTTGGCATGACGATAGGGGAAGCAGGTTATAACTGGCCCAGTGTTTCATAGAATGTTTTTCTTGTCACTGGCTTGAGTGTTTCCACCAATAGCATGTTCATTTCATCATCAGCAAAATAAGTCTTGAGCACGTGTAAAGTGCAGGAGTACAACATGCTGGGGTTTACCACATTTCACACCTGTAGACCCACTATCCACTTTCCCCTTTCTCTGATGGGTGCTGTTTTTTTTTTCTAGAAAGGATGTAACAAATTACAGAAGAATTTCAAAGTCAGGCTTTTAACTTTGACTTGTCACATAGGGGCGTTGAGGGGAAAGGGGAAAACTCTAATACACTCTATTGAAGTCATAAAATTTAAGTAGACAAAGCTGTCGTCTGCACTGTGAGTGCTGTTAGTTCACTAACAGATCACTACTGGGCTTGAAAGATACCGACATGGCTGGCAACTTTATCTTAAAATTGTGGTTTACAGTGGCAGGGTTTTTTGTTTGTTTGCTTGTGTTTTTGGCTCAAGCCCTTGGTTTTTGTTTTTACTTTAAAATGACTCTAGTGTGATTAAGGGGTGAATTTGGCTTTGTTCACAAGTATCCCATTCACCTTCAAGTGTTTTCCTTTAATACTATACTTCCTGCTGTTGCAGTCTAATTTTTGTAAGGTTGTCTTTTGCTGAAACGGAAAGATTAAATTAGTGAGTTTAAAATGCATTGCTGAAATAATCCAGTTTTTTAGTTTAACTTTAAACGGAACTGCTTGCCAGAGGATGGTTTGCGACTGTTCTGCTTAGCACCCTGATACAGGAGCGCAGGAATGAGCAGGCTGCTTTCCGGGAATTAGACAATGGAGTAGGACTTGCTGGGGGAGACGCTGGGAGACGGTTACTCAACAGGCATTGGTAGTTTTTGCTTTTTGTTGCCTGAAAGCCCTTCTCTACATTTACTCTTTGGCTATGGTAATTAGTGTAGCAGTTCCTGCGCACATGGCAAAATTTCTTTTTCTTAGACAGGTATTCACTTCTTATAAACCTAGACTTAGGAAACATGTTCTAAATGATGACAGCAACAGTGTATATAGGATAGGCTTTGCAGGTCCTGTTAATTAGACTCCTCACTTTGCTCAGACTTGCTCAGTTGCCTTAGTTCTAATACAGGAGATCACAGTAAGGATGCAAGTAATGAAGACAGGAAAGTATCTTCATTGCTCTACAAAGTGGTTAGAATGTCAGAAGTTGGAAGGTTATTCAGGATGTTCTAGAGACTAGGTTTTCTCTTCCCTTGCTTTCTCTTCTTTACTTACCCTGTAATTATGATGATGCTCACCCCGCTGATGTTTCTGGCCAAATAACTGCCCATGTGTTTCCCTCTGCCTCTTGGCTTCTGCTGCCTTACGACTTCCACTTACTGCTGTTCCCACCGTGTCTGGTTTCAGGATCTGTGAATGCTTGTGAAAAGACCTCATTTATGTTTCTGCGGCAAGAATTGCCTGTTAGATTGGCAAATATAATGAAAGAAATAAGTCTTCTTCCAGATAATCTTCTCAGGACGCCATCAGTTCAATTGGTACAAAGCTGGTAAGATTCCCATGTTTGCAGTTTTAATTGGAGCTGTGGACTAAACTCAAGGTTAAAGCAAATCCTTTTTTTACTTTTTAGTGGAATCTTAAGATTGTAGCAGCATTCCAATCCTTCTTTTTTGGGGTGTATCTGAGTTTACCCCCTGAATCCTGGATTATTATCACTCCTTTGTTTTGAGAAAAATAATCAACTGAACAGAAATGAAGACACTAAGTTTAAGATTTGTTATTAAGTCTGCAGGGATGTTATGTTATAATAATAACAGCTACCATTTGTTGAAGTGAGGGATTTATGTACAGTACCTTTAATCCTTTCCGCAACCCCGCATTATTATTTCCATTTTACAGGTGAGGAAACAGGCTCCAACAGGTTAAGTTTTTTGCCTAAGTCAGTACCACTCACATCAGAGCTGGGATTCAAACCGACTTTTTTTGTTGTTTCTACTATACCATGCTGCAGTCAGGAAGATGAAATGTATTAAAGGGTGCATGTGTTTTATAAACTAAATCTATTTTATTGAAGTATACCTTTATAAGTCACAGAAGGTAAAATCTTTATCATTTTAAAACAATTAGAAGTTATTGGAATAGTGTAGAAACTGTGATCTTCTAAAAACTGATAGTAGAGTTAGTAGAAGGGGGTGTACAGCGTATGTGGCCACTTAAATAGAGGCTTTCTTGTTAATGTTATGAATTTAACAGTGTTATTCTCTTAATCACTATACATTTCAAACAAAACAGGCTGCCAGAGTTTAGTCTTTTTTATTGATTGATTGCTTGATTTTAGAGAGAGAGGAAGTAGGGGGAGATAAAGGGGGGGGAAGTGGAGAGAGAGAAAGAGAGATTGATTTGTTGTTCTATTTATTTATGCATTTATTGGTTGGTTCTTGTATGTGCCCTGACCAGGGATCAAACCTGCAACCTTGGCGTATTGGGATGTATCAGGATGACAGAGTTCAGTCTTAATGGAAAAAATTTAGCTGCAAGACATTTCCTAATTATGATTCATGGAAATCCTTGCTTTCCTTTTGTGGGCATTATAGTTTGTGCAGGAAGCTGATCTAACATCAATTTTAAACAATAAGTGAAAGAAGTATGACTGCTATAGACTGTTGACCCTTGAATAACATGGGTTTGAACTCCGTGGGTCCACTTACATGTGGATTTTATTCTATAAATACAGTTAATGTATTTTCCTTATGCTTTTCTTGAAAACATTTTCTTTTCTCTAGCTAACTTTTTTGTTAGAATACAGTATATACTACATATAACATACAAAATACGTGTTTGTTGACTATGTTATTGGTAAGGCTTCTAATCAACAGTAGGCTATGAGTCGGTAAGTTTTGGGGCAGTCACGAGTTATACGTGGATTTGTGACTGGGGTGCAAGGGTCTGGAGTCAGATGGCTAGGCGTGGGCTAACTCCCTAGTTGTTCAAGGGCCAATTGTATATAATGATAGATGCCACGTAGTCCAAGAAAGAGGCATTTGTTTAGGAACTATGATAGAATATAAAGGAGAACAGAATTTTCTCTGGAAGCTTATTCCTTTAAAAAAAAATTCTTCATTAAAAATAGCATATGCTGCATTTAAAAATCTGATCTGTGCCTAACACATGCTAAGTATTCAAATCCCCCTTTAATAGGAGCACAGTTTTTCTTGCCAGTGAAGATACTTAATGGTTAAAGCAAAACAGTAGATATCAGAATCACTTGGCTTTGGAATGTAGAGAGGCAAATTGCTTGTCAGCACCAGCTTTCCAAACCAACATGTGGATTTACAGATTTCTTTAAAACATTTTCATTGGCCCTAGATGCCTGCTGACCTTACACTCTTTTTTTTTTTTTAAATCCTCACCTGAGGATTTATTGATTTTAGGGAGAGGGGAAGGGACAGGGAAAGATAGATAGATAGATAGATAGATAGATAGATAGATAGATAGACAGATGAAGAAACATTGATCTATTGCCTCCCGGATGTGCTTCCACCCAGGGATCGAGCCAGCAACCCAGGTATGTGCCCTGACCTGGCCGGACCCACAACATTTTGGTGTAAGGGACGATGCTCCAGCCAACTGAGCCATCTGGTCAGGGCCAGACCTTACACTTGTGAAGGTCATTGAGTGGTAGTGAGGTATTTTTAGCTCTGGCCCTGCACTGCCATTGTGCTTGGTGACATGACCTTGAGAAAGTCATTTGGCTTTATTTTCCTCCCTGTCGACAGGTGATTTGCAACCTTCAATTGTTAGAGAAATTAAAACTTACATTTTCATGACTTTTGTGTTTTTGTTCAGTTCTGTTTAAAAGGACTATGTGGTATAGACTGTAGGCTTTTAAGAAATATTTGTTGATTGGACATAAACATCTGAAATTAAGGTTTAAAGCAGAGACATTTAAGTGAGACTCTTAGGCCAAGGTAGGCTGGGCTCTACATTTTACTGAGGCTGAGATAAGTCTTTTGCTCATAATCACATGATTTTTAGAGAGAGACACAGTTCTCAGGACAGTCATTTTTTATACTGTAATGTGTAGTGGTAAGTTTAAGCAATTTACAAGCTATTTTAGAGTGCAGAAGTTTAAAAAACTAGAAGAGGCAGGAAGCCTCACAGTCTTTCAGTCAAATTTAACCTGTGCTTTTAGGAGAAAACTTGGCACTTTCTACTAGTTTGTGCCAGGAACTTAGCTAAAATGTGATTGGGTATAAAAATCCTATTTCGTCCTGGCCAGGTGGCTCAGTTGGTTGGAGCATCGTCCCATACACCAAAAGCTTGCAGGTTTGATTCCTGGTCACATCACATACCTAGGTGATTGGGGTACATACAGGAGACAACCGATCACATCGGTGTTCCCACCTTCCTGCCTCCCTCCCTGTTTCTCTAAAATCAATAAAAGCATATCCTCGGGTGAGGATTAAAAAAAAATCCTACTTCAACTATAATTTAATTTATAACACTATTCTAAATTAAAAATTACAAAATGTTAAAAATACCTTTTGAGTATTTTCACAATATTAAACTCTCAAAATGTGAAAGAACAAATTTACCCTATTCATTTGTATTTTAGGTATATCCAGAGTCTTCAGGAACTTCTTGACTTTAAGGACAAAAGTGCTGAAGATGCTAAAACTATTTATGAGTAAGTATACTGTTTTGACCTTATTCTGAACATAATTTTTGTACCGTTTAAACATCACATAAAAACATAAATGTATTGAGCTTAAACCTGCTGTTGGATCACTTTAGGGAAATTGATTCGCTTTTAGTTTCCCACTGCTCCAGAACACGTGGCAGTATATTGGTTTAAAATAGCCCACACAGGAAGGCAAGTAACTTAAATCAGTAAATTGTGCTGGGAGTAAAAAATAATTCATGTTCCTCTGAACTCCAGTGTAAGAAAAAGACACAGGTCAAGTGTGATGATCAACAGGTGTCTAGATGTGGCCTTAATGCCACTTGGATGCCATGCGAGGACTCGGGCTGGAGGGCACATGCAGCGAAAGGCAGCCACCGCGGCCGCAGCTGATCACTGCTGTACCGAAACGCTGCCCAGGGCATGCAGGGCTTAGTGTTTAAAGAAGAACCACAAGTCTAGATTTTTAATGTAAAATCTTTAGATTTTGAATGATTGGCAACTAATTAAAGTTTTTTAAAAACACTGATGCGTAGAAAAACATGACTATGGGTCTCTTGTTTATGACCTGTGGTCTGTAAGATAATGTAAGTAATAGGATCACTTTAATAACCAACATATTAGTAGTTCCCTCAGTCAGTTACCTGCTTATTCCAGTGAATGTTACTCAGAAGTTGAAGGCTACCTCTTTTGTTGTCCTCAGTCTTTTATACATGTTTTGACTGTCTTTAGAGGTGATGGCAACAGTTCACTTTTTTTTTTTTAAGATTTTTATATTTATTTTATTTTTAGACAGAGGAAGAGAGGAAGACAGAGAGGGAAAGAAACATCAGTGTGTGGTTGCCTCTTGCACGCTCCCTACTGGGGGCCTGACCCGCAACCCAGGCCTGTGCCCTGACTGGGGAATTGAATCCCCAAGCCTTTGGTTCACAGACTGATGCTCAATTCACTGAGCTACACTAGCCAGGGCAACACTTCACTTTTTAAACATGATTTTGGCCTGAAAATATCATCAAGATGTACTCTGTGCCTACATATGCAGCACATTTTACATGAATGGTGCCATTTACTCTTTAAAACAATTAAATTGAGATAATGCTATCTGTACAAAGAAGTTAAGTAATTTAAGGTAGCATAAAGGTCTCACAGCTGGCAAATGGTAGGACCAGGATTTTGACACAAGTAGTCTCAAAAGTAAACATTATGTTACTTTTATGTTGTATAGATTATGCTATGGAGCCTTTGGGAAACAGTCATTCAGAACAGTCAAGCAAGATAATACTGTTCTGCGTTTTGTAAAAAGGGGAGAAAGCTGAAATAAACTAATAAAGGGATGACTAGAAACGATGAGATGTTTGTTGTTTTTGAGGAGTTTTATTATTTATATTTTGGATTAACAGCTTGGTTTTGAAGTTAATTACAAACTAGGAATTTAAAAAATGTTTTGAGCAGTGAGAACATCATTGGAATAAGTTAATAGTACTCAAGATGATGAGTTTGAAAGGGAAAGCACTCATTCAAAAGTGTAAATTCTGATGGGTGTGTTATAACATGGATTTTCTTGCTTCATAGTTAAGACTTCTTTTCCCTTTTACTTAGTTCTTTAAACTACCCATGCAAGAATGTCTTCTAAATGACAGAAATGAGAAGGCCACATGATTTGAAAATTTTTCTTTTCACACAACAGTTGACTTTTCTTCTTCCATTTTTAAACTTATGGGATGAATGAAATTAGAATTCTTTCCTACTTTTCTGTTCTAAGTGGTTCTTTCTCTCTTTGAACCCTAGGGAATAGTTCCAAAGCAAACAGGCTTTATTGGCTCATTCATCTTCATTCCTTACAGAGCCTGTGTTCCCTAGAAGCAAGTGCTCTGTCTTCTCTGACACCGAATGTCCTTGCATACCATCCTCATAGTGAGTGCTCAGATGATCTTAGTTGATAATGGTTAAAGAAAACCATAACATTTTTAGGATTATGCTTTGTTTCAGCCTTACTTTTAAGACTTCCAAGAAAATAATTAAATTTCAAAAGTTTTATTTTGGAAGTTCCTATACCTTCACAGTTCAGTTTATTTTATGATCTGAAATATGTTTACATAAGTGTAGGAAAATGTTCACTGAGGCTCCTCTTGCTGAATTAGGGATTTCTTGCCTAGTGTAGTTGGTTAAACTTAGATTTTAGTATTAAATTGACTTGTCAAAATATTGGTCTGTTTGAGAGATGGGTTTGTTTAGCTTTACAGATACCGTGATACGGATCAGGAACCGACACAATGACGTTATTCCCACGATGGCTCAGGGTGTGATTGAATACAAGGAGAGCTTCGGGGTGGATCCTGTCACCAGCCAGAATGTTCAGTACTTTTTGGATCGCTTCTTCATGAGTCGAATTTCAATTAGAATGTTACTCAATCAGCACTGTAAGTGTCTGGAAAGTCAAGAAAAGAAGCTAAATAAAGTGTTTTGGGATATTTTAAATTTATTTTGAAAACTTCCCTTTAAGAAGAATGTTTAATTTTCCTTTTTTTGCATATTAAGAAATGTAAATAGATTGCCATACAAAGTAGGTATTTTTATTGAATGTA
The DNA here is from genome assembly GCA_004026545.1 of Mormoops blainvillei. Classification (NCBI taxonomy): domain Eukaryota; kingdom Metazoa; phylum Chordata; class Mammalia; order Chiroptera; family Mormoopidae; genus Mormoops; species Mormoops blainvillei. The sequence continues at coordinate 47,933 of PVJD01002151.1, read as the reverse complement.
AAATACTGTGTTTATGTTTAAGAAGAATGTTCTACTGTTTGGTACCATTTAGAGAAACCGGTTTCAAATCTGGAAAAGGGCATTGGATATTTTAGCTTATTTTGTTTGTCTTTGACATTTTATTTCTTGATAGCTTTATTGTTTGGTGGGAAAGACAAAGGAAGCCCGTCTCATCGAAAACACATCGGAAGCATAAACCCAAACTGCAATGTAGTTGAAGTTATTCAAGGTAGATATTTACATTTCTCCTTTCAGAGCGGATGCAGAAATCAAAATGGTTGAGTGTTAGTTCTTGCTATTAAAACAACTATTTTTATCTGAGATAAAAATGTTAGGAGTGAATATATGGGTTTGCAAATAACTTTACAATGTTAATTGTAACTTAAGCCTAGGATGAATATTCCTTGATACAATGCTTTATTAGGCAAAGTAGAGTGACACTATGAGGGTATCTGTTTTGCTCCAAAAATTTTAAGCATCCCCTTCCCCTTTCTAATTCCCTATACTAGGAGCCGTTATTCCTAATAGTTTGGTTTGCACCTTTCCACACATTTTTCTGTTTATACCACATAAACCGCATACACATACATGATTGTTGGTCTTACGTTCTTGTTTTTAGAAAATGGGGCTCTCTATGTATGTTTTTCTACAAGTTTACAGACATTGTATCATGTTCAGTGCGTATGGCTATACCCCAGGTTTTTGAATGGCTGTATAGATGTATTGGAATATATCAGTCCATCCTCCTTTTGATGCACATAGTTTATTTTCATTTTTTTTGCTATTACCAGCAGTACTGCAGTGAACATCTTTAGATATGTGCTGACTTTTGCTAGTGTTTTAGAAAGGAAGATTCCTAGAATTAAAAACATTTAAAGTGCATTTAAAATTTTGATAGTTCGCATACGGTATGAAACAATGAATGAGAGTGTCTATTTCTTAAACCCTTACCAACTCTAAATGTTTGTTATACGTATTGTAAATAATTTCTTCAGTCTGCTCTTTTTCTCTTACTTTGTTTATGGGTGGTTTTGTGTGTGTGTGTGTGTGTATTGTATGTCACTTTTCTTTTATGGCTATTAGGCTTTGTCATGACATATTTAAAAAGACCTTCCCCAAACTAAGATTTTTAAAGTATATTTTATTCTATAGAAAGCTTTAAAATTTCATTTGTCAATACTATTGCCATCTTACTACACAAAACAGATATAAATTTATTTAATGATTATTGTTTGTTTTGATTTACACCAGATGGCTATGAAAATGCTAGGCGTCTTTGTGATTTGTATTATATTAACTCTCCTGAACTAGAGCTTGAAGAACTAAATGGTAAGCCTGATGTTGTCTTTTCCTCAATGATAAGTGTTACAATTACCTAAGAAGGAATGATAATAATTTAGATTTGTTTTAATATAAAAGGACTTCTTCATTGGCTGTGAAAGCTGAGGGAGAGCAGTCATGTTAAAAAATATTCGCGTGTGTGTGTGTGTGTGTAGTTAATGTAGTTGGATTCTTTCTGAGAGATATTTTGGGCTTTTCTTCCCCATTAAAATTTTTTTAAATTGATAATGTTAATGATAATATGAATCTTTGCTTATCTTTGGTTTTCTGGTTAGAAAAAACTGATGCCAAGAAAATTACATTTGACATTCATATACACTTCAGTAATATAAGATTTACCCATGAAGATTTTTACTTCCTGAGTTGTAAATCATTTTCTACTGTTAAGGAAGTAAAAATACTAGAGGTGTAAATGAGGAAAGAAAGACATTTATTTGAGAATCTGTTTATCTCTGATGGCCTTTTTTTCTGATTTAGTGCCTTTGGGACAAAACAAGGTTTAGGTGCCTTGGAAGATCTATGAGTTTCACTGTTTTCCTAGAGGTAGAATAGTATAGAAGAGGAAAAACATTTCCTGAGTTAATGTGACCCTTTAAGAAGAATAAAGTTAAACAGGCTTTTACTAAGTTGTATTGTGGACAGCAGGGGAGGAAGTTACCCAATTGAAAACAGAATTGATTTGTGTTTTCCTAAAGCCGTATTAATTCTTGTGGTCCATAATGGTACCATTCAGTGAATAAGAATCACAGTGCACAAGTGGTAGTTTGGGAACCTGACCTACTGCGGGCAGTTTTTAGAAGTCCCGTCCGTGTTTCCAAGAAGTATGTTATTCCGCGGAGAATCCAGTTTGTTGGCTGCATTAGAATCTAGGGTATGGTGAGTCTTACTCCTTTGCTTTGTTGATGGTTCTGTTTTACACACTATCTGCCCACCAGGCCCACGTGGGCACCTATTAAATGGCTGAATGTAAGATTAGCATCTCTTGATAAATTGATACTAGCTTAATTTTTTTCTTCAGATCTATATCCATGGTAATGCCTGAAATAAAACAGAAAACCTTCCACCTGGGTGAAGCATTTTTAAAAAATGGCTTACAAAATAAAAAGAATGTATTTATGTGAGTCAAACCATAGAATTTATAAACTGTAATACTTCTTTTTGGAGAGTAAAATTCTGACCTTAAGGTTGAATGCCCTTTAAAAAGACTCACTGTCGTAAGAGAAGAATGGGAAGATGGGTTGGTTAAATTGTTAATAAGGATTCATGTTGTCACTGTCAGGTATTGATCTAGGTGAGCATGGGGTTCAAACACTAATGCAGTGAAGAACTGGTGCGGCACTTCTCCCCTAAATGATACTATTCCCCACAGTAAATGTTTTCTTTTCATCACTACACAATGTAGTCTGTAAAATGCTTTAAGCACATCTCTCTGTACTTTTATATTTTTCTCTTCTGCTCTGTAGCAAAATCACCAGGACAGCCAATACAAGTGGTTTATGTACCATCCCATCTCTATCACATGGTGTTTGAACTTTTCAAGGTTTGTAAAATAGTATTACATAAACTTTATCAGTCCTTTCCTGAGGTTAGGAATCTGCTCTGAAAGTTCTTCCTCAGCTTCATTAAAAGATGTCATTTCACGTTCAGTGTCATGTCACATTCCTAGAGATCAGCCCTTTGTGAACACTGATGGGCACCTCAGTGTGGTGGTGAGCTCAGACTTGGGAGTCAGAAAGCCCTGGGCTTGAATTCCAGTTCTGCCACTTAATTATGTGTGTGACCTTTGGCAAGTCCCTCAACCTTTCTGAGCCTCAATTTCCTCTTCTGGAAAACAAGGATGATAATATCCAGGTTACTATGAAGATTAGGGATAACATACTAAATGTCCAATACAGTGTCAGCACATTATAGGTACTTAATAAAGCTATATTTTTACAAAACAAAATATTTAGAAGGATGATTCTTAACCTTCCACTTTTAAAGGACCAGAGTACTACTGTTGTATGCTTTGAAAAAATTTTTGTTTTTAAGAAAGCCATTTATATTAACTTACAGGGCTTTTGCTATTATATTGCTCTTTACAATACATTTTGAAAATTAAATAAAATGTATCCTAGTAATGTTGAGAATACTTTTTTCCCCAATAACACTTGCTGGTAGACAGGAAAGTGGGTGATAAATGGTATGGGTCCCCCCCCTGTGGCTAAAAATGACATGTTAAGTCAAGCCTGTAGTCTCTCTCTCTCTTCCTTTAGTTACCTTGTCTCAGCCAGCAGTAGATGAGAAGAGAGAAGACGTGACTTTCAGCCTGATCATGAAAAAGAAAAATATACTGGGACAGAGAAAGACTGACTGAATGATATCTTAGAACAGCAAGGGTTCAAGAATGCTCTTTTGTTCTAAGACAGTAAAAAAATATCTAATCCTTCCAAAGTGATTAAATAAATGACTGGCACTTAAAGGATTAAAAGTAATTTTTTCCTTGAAATTTCAGTCACATAAAGATTTTGTTCCCCATGATGCTTAATAAAAGAAACACTACCATATTATATATGAGATTTTATGTAACGTCAGTAATAATGACTTCCATATGGAACCTAATCTTAAATGGCCTTTTGTAGAGATGATAGAGTCTCCTCCTCAGGGTTACTCAGTCCTGATCGGTGTGCCAGGGTCACACTTACGTGCAAATTCAGTCTCATCTTTTGCCTTTTTTACTTTATCTAGTCTTATCAATATCTACTCCAATGCTACATGTCTTGTTATCATTTAGTGCTTATGATTATGTTGGCAACATTTACCCTGTATCCTGTAGAAATTCATCAAAACAATCTTGCAATGTCAATATCTTCGGTTTCAAACTAATGGTAAATTGGATTAGTTTCTACATCATAATAGAGCCATTTCTGTTAATACTGTGTGAAAAAATTTTTTTCATAAAGCAGTTGATGAAATGGTTCTTAAAAGGATGAAACTTTTCAAAACTAAGGTTTATCTGTTATCTATTATATTATAAAAGGATTCAGATAGACTTTTCTGCTTTAATGTAAGCTAATTGAAAGTGTTGAGACATCAGGTTTTGCAAATATGCAGAATTTAGTAGGAATCTTTAAATCAAAATATCTCATAAGTCCTCCAAAACTGATAATTATTTTTTTAAAAGGTAATTTTAAAAATATGGTTACAAGAATTATGATTCTTTGGCATATTTCCACCAAATTAAAATTTTTAAAATTTCAAGTAGTGCACAGATAGTTGAAAACTATACTTAGTTTCTCTCTTTTTTAAACTGTGTTTTTAATGTAAACCTAATGTATTTCAGAATGCAATGAGAGCAACCATGGAATACCATGCTGACAAAGGTGTTTATCCACCTATTCAAGTCCACATCACACTGGGTAATGAGGATTTGACTGTGAAGGTAAATGCTTCTTCTTCTTCTTTTTTTTTTTTAATTGATGTACAGGCATGTACATAATTTCTACAAGATATAATTTTTTTTAGGAGAAAGAAATCCTATCCCCCTAATAGCTAATAAGCATATTCCTTCATTTATCTGGCAGATTATGGAATTATCCCTTGAATCTGTTTCTATTCTGGTGCTAAATTCAGATGATTCAAGTTAAAGTAAATCCTGAAGGATTTAGCAGGATCATGACTATCCACTTTGATACCCACTTTGATACATAAAATCTAAAATATTTGGGTATTTGCAGTGTTATGTAGATAGTACATAAGTTTTCATTTTCAAACAATACTTTTCAGCCTACTTTAAAAAAAAAAGATTTTAATTACTTTTAGAGAGAGGCGAGGGGATAAAGAAAGAGAGGAAGAGGAACATCCAGTCTACTTTTATTTTAATTATTTCATTGGCTTCTCAAAATGACTCTTTAGTTAGGAGCACTCAGTTTTATTACATTTTATTCTCAGTTTTGCAGATAACAAGCTAAGACAGTGATTAGGTTGTGACTGCACAGTGAATAAATGACACAGGACTTAAAATCAGGTCCTCTGACCCCAGTGCTAGGCCTTTTCCACTACATTGTTCGGATAGTCCCATTCCTTAGAGTATGGTGATGTTTCTCTTTTTTAAATAATCATTTAAAATTTTGTTTTAAAGTAATAAATATAGGAGGTTTAAAATTCAAATGTGTCAGTCCCTGACCATTTGTGAGTCGCTACCCAGAGGCAGTCTTTTAGTTATTTCTTCTGGGGTGTATTGCTATATTTTTATGTAGTATTTTGATATTGCAATTTCTGAAGTTAAAAAAATTTAAACAGGAAATATTAGCTTTCTGTTATGGTAGCTGAGGAATTAGCTCTCTAGGAGTACCTCCCCTCCCTTACCCAGCCACTTTTTCAATAGCTAAGTTCATACATGGAGTTATAGGTTGAAAATAACAATCTCAAAGATTTTGAAGACATCTGCTGTTTCTTTTTTCTGTAAGTGTATCATTCATTGGTTTTTAGTATATTCACAAGGTTGTACAATTATATCACTGTCTAATTTCAGAACATTTTCATCACTTCCAGGAAACACATGGTGCCCACGTAGCGGTTACTCCCCATTTTCCCCTCTTCCCAGTCCTTGGAAACCACTAATATACTTTCTGTGTATGGATTTCCCTGTTCAACACATTTAATAAAAATGCAGCAATACAATATGTGGTCCATCGTGACTAACTGCTTTTACATAGTATAATGTTATAGCATATATCTATACTTTATTTCTTTTTATGGGTGAATAATACTCTGTTGTATAGGTATAACACATCTTATTTATCCATTCATGAAGCTGATGGACATATGGATTGTTTTCATTTTTTGGTTATTACAAATAATGCTGCCATGCATGTAGACGTCTTAGTGTGATCATGGGTTCTAAATTCTCTTACCTTATACCTAGGACTTGAATTGCTTTTAGGTAACTCTGTGTTTAACTTTTAAGGTACTACCAAACTGTTTTCCAAAATAACTGTATCATTTTACATTCCCAGGAACAATGTATGGAGGTTCCAATTTTTCCACATGGATGCCTATACTTGTTATTGGCAGTCTTTTTGATAATAGCCATTTTAATGGGTGTGAGTGGTGACTCATTGTGATTTTGATTTGCATTTCTCTAATGATTGATGATATCAAGCATCTTTTCACGTGCTAACTGTCCATTTGTGTAAAGGAATATCAATTAAGATCCTTTGTTCAGTTTTTGAGTGGTTTGTCTTTTTATCATTGAGTTATAAGAATTCATTCTGTCTATATATTATCTAATGTAAACACTAGTCCCTGATGAACCATATGGTTTGCAAATGTTCTATTCTGTGGCTTTTCACTTTCTGGATAGTATCCTTTGAAACACAAAAATTTTTCATTTTTGAGGAACTCCAGTTTTTCTATTCTTTCTTTTATTGCTTGTGATTCCAGTGTCACACCTAAGAAACCATTGCCTAATCTAGTGTCACCAAAATTCACACCTGAGTTTCTTTCTAAGAGTTTTATAGTTTCAGTTCTTACAGTTAGGTCTTTGATTCATTTTGAGTTAATTTTTAGAAATGGTTTGAGGTAGGAAACTAATTTCTTTCTTTTGCAAATAGATATGCAGTTGTCCTAGTACCATTTGTGAAAATGCTATTTATTCTTCATTGAGTTTTCTTGTCATTCTTGTCAAAAATTAATTGCTCATAAATGTATGGGTTTATTTCTGATTTCTCAATTCTATTCCATTGGTCTATGTATACGTCTGTCCTTATACTTGTCTTGATTATTATAGCTCTGTTATAAGTTTTGAAATAGGCAAGTGTGAGTCTTCCAACCTTTTTCATTCCTACTTCAAGATTGTTTTGGCTATCGCGGGTTCCATATATTTTTGTAAGAATGTTAGTATTAGCATCTCAGTTTCTGCAAAAAAATGCCTGCTTTAGTTTTGATGAGGATTGTGTTCAATGTTTAGATCAATTAAGTCTTCTAATTCATGAACACAGGCTCACTTATTTAGTCTTCTTTAATTTGTTTCAACAACATTTTATGATTTTCAGTGTATAAATCTTGCACTCCTTTTGTTAAATTTTTTCTTTAGTATGCTAATCTTTTGGAGGCTATTTTAAATGGAATGCTTTCTTAATTTCATTTTTGGATTGTTCATTGCCAGTGCATAGAAATATAACTGATTTTTCTGTTCTATCTTGTGTCTTGCAACCTTGCTGAACTCCTTTATGAGTTCTAATGATTTTTTATGGATTCCTTAGGATTTTCTGTACACAAGATCATGTTATCTACAAGGAGAGATAATTTTACTTGTTCCTTTCCAGTGTGGATTTTTTTCCTGTGCTTAATTGGTATTGCTAGAACTTCCAGTACAGTGTTGAATGGAAGTAGCGACAGGAGAGACAGCCTTGTCTTTTTCCTGATTTGGGAAAAGCTTTTAGTCTTTCATAATGAAGTATGATGTTAGCTGTGGGTTTTTCATAAATATAATTTATTAGCTTGAGAAATTTCACTTTTATTCCTAGTTTGAATATTTTTATCATGAAAGGATTTGGATTATGTCAGATGGCTTTTTCTGTATAGATTGAAATAATCATGTGGTTTTTGTTCTTTATTCTATCACTTGGTGTATTAAATTGATTGGCTTTTGTGTGTTGAACCAACCTTGCAATCTTGGGATGTTTACTTTTTAGGGGTTTTTTTTTTGTTCATTTTTTGAGGATTTTGCATTGATATTCATAAGGGATGTTTATTGGTTTATAGTTTTCTTGTGATATCTTTGGTTTTGGTATCAGGATAATACTAGCCTTCTAGCACATTGGGAAGGATTCTCTCCTTTTGTGTGTTTTAGAAGTTTAAGAAGGATTGGTGTTTATTCTTTTAAAAATATTTGGTGGAATCCACCAGTGAAGCCATCTGAGCCTGAGTTGTTTTTGTGAGATTTTTGATTATTAGTTCAATCTTTTCATTTGTTGTAAGTCTGTTCAGATTTTCTATTTTTTACTGAGATAATTTCTGTAGTTTGTCTAGGAATTTGTCCATTTCACCTGGGTTATCTAATTTGTTTACATACAGTTGTTCATAGTATTCCCTTGTAATCCTTTTTAGTTTTGTTAGATGGGTAAAAATGTCCCTAGTTTCATTCCTGATTTTAATAATTTGAGTTTTCTACATTTTTTGGGGTGGTGGGTTAGTCCAGCTAAAAGTTGTCAATTTTGTTAATCTCAAAAAACCAACTTTTTGTTTTGATGATTTCTCTCCATTGTTTTCAATCCTGTATTTCATTAATTTCCACTCTAACCTTTATTTCCTTCCTTTTGCTTACTTTGGAGTTAGTTTGCTGTTTTCTTAGTTTCTTAGGATGGAAGTTTAGGTTATCGATTTGAGATATTTTACAGCTAAAAATTTCCCTCTTGGCACCGCTTTCTCTGTATCCCATAAGTTTTTATGTTGTGTTTTCATTTTTATTCATGTCAAAGTACTTTCTAATTTCCTTTGTGATTTCCTATTTGACCCATTGGTTATTTAGGAGTATGTTGTTTAATTTGTATATACTTGTAATTTCCCACATTTTGTTCTGTTATTGATTTCTAATTTCATTCCATTGTAGCTAGAAGTGTAGTTTGTATGATTTTAATCCTTTCACATTTATTGAGACCCGTTTTATGGTCCAGCATTTGGTCTAGCCTGGAGACTGTTCCATGTGCACTTGAGAAAAATGTGTACTCTGTTGTTGTTGCATGGAGTGTTCTATAGGTAGCTATTAGGTCTTGCTGGTTTATAGTGTTGTTTAAATCTTTTATTTCCCTTTTTTGTCTAGTTGTCATAGGCATTATTGAAAGTGGAGCATTGAAGTCTCCGTCTAATTTTTTGTGTATTTCTCCCTTCAATTCTGTCAGTTTTTGCTTTGTATATTTTGGAGCTGTGTTAAATATATCTATATCTATATCTATATATCTATATATCTTTATAATTTTGTATCTTCTTGATTTATTGGCCTTTTATTATTATAAAATGTCTTTATCTGTAATAACAATTTTTGTCTTAAAAATGTATTTTGTCTGATAGTAATATATCCATCCCAGCTCTCTTTTGATTTCTGTTTTCATGGTGTATCTTTTTTCAAGCTTTTATTTTCAATGTTTGTGTCTTTGAATCTAAAGTGTGTCTTGTGTAGACAGCATATGGTTAGATGATGTTTTTTGAATCCATCCTGCCAATGTCCACCTTTTAATTGGAGTAACATTTAATGTAATAACTATTAGTGTGGGATTTGTTTGCCATTTTGTCATATGTAGTCTGTGTATCTTATGTCTCTTGATTCTTTATTTCTCCATTACTGGTACCTTTTTTGTTGAAATAATATTTTCTAATGTACCATTTTAATTTTCCTCTTGTTTCTTTGATTTCTTTGAATTATTTTCTTAGTTTTTGTTCTAGGATTATAAGTAACATCTTTATTTTTACAGATCTAGTTCAGACTTAATACCAACTTAATTTCAATAGTATACAGGGTGGGGGAAAATATCTTTACAGTTTATATGGAAAAATAATACAGTAATTAATAAATAATAATACAAGAATAAACTTTCACACACTCACAACTGTAAACCTACTTTTGCCCAACCCTGTGTACCTACTTTGTTCTTATATAGGTTCTTTCCCTTTCCCATCTTGGTTGTGTTAGTGTAATAAAACATACGTCTTGCCCTGCCTGGTGTCGCTCAGTGGATAGAGTGGTGGTCTGAGAACCAAAACGTTGCCAGTTTAATTTTTGGTCAGGGCACGTGCCTGGGTTGTGGGCCAGGTCCCCAGCTGGGGGTGTGTGAGTGGCAACCAGTTGATGTATTTATTGCACACTGATGTTTCTCTCCATCTCTCTTTCCCTCCTCTCCCCTCTCCCTAAAAAATAAGTAAATAAAATCTTTTAAAAATACATCTTTATACATTGCGTGTCCATCTACACAGATTTGTAATTATTGCTCTATGCAATTATCTTTTAAATATGATAGAAAAAATTTATAAACAAAAAATACTCTTATACAGTCCTTTATATTAAACTATATAGTTACTTTTCCTGGTGGTCTTTATTTCTTCATGTGGATTCAGTACACTGTTTAGTGTTCTTTCATTTCAGGCTGAAGGATCCATTTAATATTTCTTGATAGGGCAGATCTACCAATTATGAACTTTTTCAGTTTTTGTTTATGTGAAAATGTCTTAACTTTTCCTTCATTTTTGAAGGATAATTTTGCTGGATATGGACTTCTTTGCTGTTAGTTTTTTCTTTCAGCACTTTGAATATGTTAACCCTTCTTAGCCTTTAGGTCCTGCTCGTACAGAACCTCAAGGTCAGTCAGAGGTGAAAGCTTAGAATCCCTTCAGTTTTTCCTGAACATGAGCATAACCCTAGGGATGATCATGACCTTCTGCCTTCTCAGGAAATTTATGAGCTTTTCTAAACCTTATAGACATCTCCTTCCCTAACTTATAAAGCTTTTTGGTTAGCTTATTGTTTGCCTTAACCGTTACATACTGCCTCAGGTGGCCCTAAAATTAATCAGTTACCTCTAATTGTTTTTGACAAATGTTTCTGATGATGGGGAGTAGGTGCATGCAATACTTTTTGCATTGGGAGATCAGAATTGGGTCAGAAAAATGCAGTGGCTCCCAGGCTGCTGATTTCATTCTGATTGCATATTATTGATGGGGAGTGGGAATAAAGCAAGTTAAAACACCACAAATCTCACTGTTGTTTTTCTTGACTACTTGCTCCCAAGATTGGTGTAAGACTTTGGTTAATTTCTAGAGCTGAACAAAGTTGATTCTGACAACTTTTGTCTTTTTCCTGGTGTTTTGATGGAGCGGAGACTTTTTGGAATTCCTTTCTCCACTATTTTTGCTGACATCATTCCTGTCATTCCTTTTGAGAAGACTAACGCTTATTTCAGTTCCCTTTCCTTTGTATGTGACTAGTTTTAGTTGAGAGGTTTTGTTTAGCTGGAGCTTTTAAAATCTTTCTTTTTTTCAGCTCTGTTTTGAAATTTCATAAAGATGTGATTTGTTGCGGGCCTTTCCTTACTCATTGGGCTGGGCCTTGTAGAATTTAGACTTTCTACTGTTTCCTTGATACTTTTTTTCTACCCTACTGGTTTGCTTTCTGATAGTCATATTTGGAGATATTGGGATCATGAAATGAGTCTCTCTTTTTTGTATCTTTTTTCTCCTGTTTAACTTTTTATTCTACTCTGTCAGATTTTCTTGACTTTAAATTCCCAGCCCTTCTATTGACTTTATAGTTGCACTATCTTATTATAAATTTCTTTTTTACTATTCTTTTTTATATTATTCCACTTTGGTTTTATCTTTTATCACTCTGAGAATATTAATGATAGCCTTTTTTTCAAATATTAATTTATCTCTGCTGTCTGCATGGTTATCTCTGAATTTCTTTTTTACTGTTTATCTCTCTTGGCTGTTCATTTAAAAGAGTGAGGCACAAATAAATATATGGCTGTACCATCTGTTTGCTGAAAAAGTAATGTGAATGTATCACTTTTTTTTTCCCAGCCCAGATGCTAATGTATGTCTATTTTTTGGTTAGTTATGTGTCAGCTACTTGCTCACTAAGATTTACTTGATTTAAAATAAGTCCCATATGTCTTCTGCTTTGGACTTTCAGTTATGACACGGCATGATCTTTCCGATAGCTTTTCCTGCTCCTGTTTCTTGTGCTGTAGCACACTGACTGGTCTGCAGGTGCTTCGCATTGCTACTTATGGTCATCCGTCACCACATGGGTCACCGAGGCACTCAGCGGAGACTCATTCTGTGCTGCTGGACAGAGAGGCTTTGCTTAGGGAATCTGTCTGTTTGGTGTAAAGAAAGGTTCATAATGACCCAGCATGCCCACTTCTAGGAATTTATATACTCTGAAGGTTTAAAAACAGATATTCAAGGAAAAACTTATATATGGATGTTCATAGCAGCATTGTTCACAATAGCCAAAAAATGGAAACAACCCAAATGTCTATCAGCTGATGAATGGATCAATTAAATACGATATGTGTCCATCTAATAGAATATTATTTGGCCATAAAAAGAATGAAGCATTGGTACATGCTATAACATGGTTGCTTGCAACATTGAAAACATTATGCTAAGTAAAAGAAACCAATCACAAAAGGTCATATATCATAAGATTCTATTCATATGAAATATCCAGAATAGGCAAATATAAAGGGGCAAGAAGTAGACCAGTGTTTGCTTCAGAGTGTAGTCAGTAAAGTGTCCAGGATTTCTTTTTGAGGTAATAAAAATATTCTAAAATTGCCTGTGTGATGGTTGCACATATGTATCGGTGAATGTATTAAAAGCCATCGAATTTAAATGGGTGAATTTATGGTATGTGAATTACATTTCAATAAAGCTGTTAAAAATGTTTGTAACGGTCTTGAATAACTGTTCTAGAAGCCCTTTATAAAAGCCCTACCTGTATATTGGGCTCTGCCTCCGGCCTCCTCACATCCAAGGTCACATGACTACATCTACTCTTGTTGTCTCTTTGTGTGTTAAATGCTTGCTTTAATTTTCTTCAGTAGAGATTTCATCCCTATCACTTACCCTAGACTTTAAGGGATTCAGGTATGGTGTTTTTTCTCCATTCTTTTAGTTTATTTAAATTATTGACAATTTTCACCCTGTGCTGAAAATCCTGTGAAAGAATTGTTTTTTTCTGTTTTAGCACTCTTGTTCCTCTTGCAGATTTTGTGTTTGGTCTCTATTCAGTAAATAATGTAAGTGTTATAGCCACATATCTTTTAAATTAAAATGTAAACATCTTGGTTCATTCACTGTTGATTTTATAAGGTTGACATTGAAAAAGATGTTGAGTAAGAGATTTCAGGAGAGTCAGGGTTAGTGAATTTCCTGCCTTCAGAGCTGTCATCAAGTCAGCAGTGGTTCCTTTCCCTTGGACCTGAAATTCACATGAGCTAGCCCAGGGAGCCCAGTGTTATGTGAACAGGAAATTAGGGATGGCAGCTCTTGGGTGGATGACATCGAGAAGTGATGATTTCATGCACTGAATAGAAAACTTGAAAAATAATTGGCAAACTTCTCTTTCTCAGCCCTACTGTTGACATTACTCCCCACCATGTATGTCTTTCCTTTTCCTTGGCATAGGCTTATGTTCCCATGAGCCTAGATGTTTTTTTTCTTCAAATTATCTCAATCAGAGATTTTTTGTTTAATTTTCCACATCTCTTTCTCAGTATATTTGTCATCAGAGTGCCATTCTTCTTGTCTTAAATATGTACAGACCAAACATCTGTCCCTCTCTTCCCCCGAGGAACTCAGATCCTCTGGTATACTATCATCTCTTACAACTCTCTTGGAAACATTTTTGACCGCTTTAAGAAATCTACTGGTTCCAGTTTATTGTGGTTTTGGCTGCAAAGCAGAGGGGTTATCTTTATTTACCCTTACCAGTTTTTAACTATATTCCTATGGCTGAGTTTACCCAGCTCCCCTCTAGTAAGAAGACACCTTTGAAAGTCACCTCTGTCCTTTCTGCTCCGTTCTCTGCTTTTCTCATACTCCCCTGGGGCTAGAAGTCACTTCTCGTTTTATAACTGCTGGGTGCCAGGAGGTTAAGGAAAACCAGGAAATATTTATTGAAGTCTACCTTTCTATGTCTATTTTAATATGTTGTTTACTTCATTAATATTTATGGAACCCTCATACTTCTTACCATGTAACCAGCAAATGTGCAGCAGAACATTAAAGGATGAATAATTAACAAATTGATGGATCTCAGAAAATGTCCAGACCATTTTATTCATCTTACTAAAATAAATCCCTTCACAGGGCTTTGAATTCATGGCCAAGAACAATTTCAAGCATAATGTAACTGACAAGTTCTTAATAAAGTCCTTGCATATTTTTATACTGCAATGATCTAATTGTAGATATATCAGAGTCAAGTTTTCAAACGGCATTTCAAAGCAGATTTTTATTTTGTAAGTTAAAAAAGCTATGTGATTTTAATTATGTAAGAAATATGCAACGGGTCCTTGAATAACATCACATATCTAACATTGTTTAGTTATAACTTTGATGGATGCCATAGGAACTTACATCTTGTTTATATCAATTAGCCTATGGTAAAATTGGCTTCCTTATACCACAGTTTCAAGAAACTATCGACAACATTAAGTGAGCAGTTACTGTATAAACGTACTATAAAGATTTTTAAAGAGTATGTAAAAACTAGAGGTCATCTAGCCTATTGACATTGTAATACATAGCATTCAGAACTATTTTTGTATGTATGCATATCTGTATACCCATGTTAAAAGCAGATTTGTATATGACAACTATGATAATATTATAGATAGTAGAATCAATTTAGATTTTATAACAGAGGAAAATGGCTATGGTAGGTTAGATGAGAAGGTATATGACAGCTGAGAAACTAAGGCCATGTTGGCTATGAAGGAAAACAAAATGAAGACAATCTGTAAAGAAATTATTAAATCCAGTCTGCCATATGATTTGAGTTGGAAAATGACATCAGCACAATATAAAAACCTGTGCACTTTATACACTCACCAGAAAGTTGTCTGGGAATCTGTGCTATGAAATGGCTGGTGGATGAGATTCTACAACACAGTGAAGTGGTTCTGCTTTTTCTTCCCTGAAAATGTAAATTATACTGTTGTTTCCCATAATAGAAGTAATTGTGAAAAGCAATTCAGAAAGTAAAAATGCAAAAGAAGGAAATTACTCGTAATTCCATAGACCAAAATATTATATATCAGTATAGACTTTTTTTACAATTTAACTTCTACAAAGTTAGAATATAATAAATTCTTCAGAACTTTTTTCTATTTAACAAGATTTTGTGAACATCTCTCATGCGAATACATACAGGTCTAGATAATATTTAATGGCTAAATAGTCTTCTATTTTAGAATGTTCATTGGTTTACTCAGGTAGCCCTTCATTTGGGTTGTAATCCAGGTTTAGCTATCCTCCGTACTGCCAAGATGGGTATTCTTATACATTCTTTGTATACTCTTCTGATTTTTTTTTTAAGATAAACAGTGTCGGGTCAGCAGGTTTGTGAATTTTTCATCTGGTTGTCAAACTACCCACCATAAAGGAATAATAAATTTATTTTTACATCCAAGACAGGCTTAGTTTAGGCTTCATTCTGTGCAGTACTGCAGTATTAGTGCGACTTCAGTCAATACACTAAGCTACCACATTGAATTTGTATCATGACAAAGTTTATTATGTATTATGTATTAGATCAGTTAAATCCAGCTATGAGGGAAATGTTTATATTTGTAACTTCGATTGCATGATACTTGTTTTGAAAAACCTTACTCTCCAGCCAGTAGTTAAACTGTGATACTATGTATGTGTTGGTACTTTGCTGTTTATGGGACTTGGTCATAGTGCATGATCCTTTGTCATCTTAGATGAGTGACCGAGGAGGTGGTGTTCCTTTGAGGAAAATTGACAGACTCTTCAACTACATGTACTCAACTGCACCCCGGCCTCGTGTTGAGACGTCCCGTGCAGTGCCCCTGGTATGTGATGAAGAAATAATGAAGTGTGTTTTTGTGAATGACCAAAAACCCCCAACAAACTGGTTACCAAATAAATCAGTTAAACCATTATGTAGGATACACCACAAGGAAGAAGGGATGCTGTTAGGAAAAAATAATTTCCTCTAAATTTAAACAGCATTTGGTTTATTTTGATTGAAGAGCACGAGACAGTATTGTTTTAGAGGTCTCGTTGCCAAGCTTGATAGTCATATGTCAGTAGTTTTCATATGGTAAACCACATTTTGATATACTCTTTCTAATGTAAAGACTAAATTAGCAGTTTTACTGGTTGCTGATCAACACTGATTTAATCTTCAGCATTGATTTTTCTCCCTCAAGTACTTATAATAGAAAGATCTCATAGTCTAGACTCAGAAATAAGACGGGAGGTCTGATCAATTTAATTACCAGCCTGGAAGTGGCTCAGATTATAATTGTTTTGCTGATATTTTTTATTCATCCTAATAGTCACTGATTTTCAGGCTTAATAAAATTAGGTTTTGAATTGACTGCATCCCTGTTCTCCAAACCCCAGAAAAGTGCTTTGCCAAATCTCTGACCTATAATTCTGGAAGAATTGTTTTTCTAGGTTTGGAATCTTCTCTGGCATATACACTGGGGTTATGCTGTAACATGATGAAACACAGTATAAGATGGATCTATTTTAGACTCTAGGCAGTTACTATAAGGACTTCATTATAATGGTTTTACCTGTAACATAGCACAAATTCTGTAGCTACAGCTGTAATACGGTTCATGTCTTATAAAACTTTTAAAATGATTAATGTAGTAATAAGTTTCTCAAATGTAGATATGTGGTGCCTGGGATAGGCATCCATGCATTAAGGGACAGATAAGGTCAAATAATAAACACGAACATTTTCTTATACTCTAATTTTGCTCTATCAGTAAGTGGAGAGAAGGGATATACTGCTTTTGTTGTAAACAAATATTGTGGAATTTTTGTGGAAAGGGCGTAGCATACTAGTCCAGACTCGATCCAGACTGTCTGGTTCCATTCTTGACTTCACCACATTTTAGCTGTGTAGCTTTGGGAAAATTATGGACCTTTTACTACCCCAGTTTCTCCAACTGTAAACATCAAGTTATTGTAAGGGCTGACTTTTATTCTACGTAAAAATACCTTTCATAGTGCCTGACACAAAGTCAGTGCCACGTAAGTGTTTGTTGTTTAGGAGGCAGAATTTATGTGAATTTTTAAAAAAGATTTTATTTATTTACTTTTAGAGAGAGGGAAAGGAAGGGAGAGAAAGAAATAACAATGTGCAGGAGGTACATCAGTCGGTTACCTCTCACACGCCTCTAACTGGGGACCTGGCCCACAACCCAGGCGTGTGCCCTGACTGGGAACTGAACCAGTGACCTTTTGCTTCATAGGCTGGCGCTCAATCCACTGAGCCACACCAGCCAGGGCTAGAATTTCTGTGAATTTTTAAGAAAGCAGGAGGCTTGGCATGGCACAGGCTTCCTTGTGTATCTATACAGCCTCACCGAGGGGAAGACTGTTGGGAAGCTCTTTTAGAGCCTGCCTCCTGATGTCATGACCACTGCGTAGGTGGGCCCGGTAAGCAAACGCTGGGACAGCTGGAGAAAGACAGCCTGACATCCGTGGGCGTGGCCCTCTTGTCTGCCTCTCTGCTGAGAGCTTCCTCCATGTGTGCCTCCTGGCGGGCTTCGACATGGGCGGCACATCTTCACACTGTAAGCCCACTCAGAGAGGACCCTCCCATCCCCATTTCCGTCTTCCAGAGCTCCTTCTCACCAGCTATCCAATTTTTTTTTCTCCAAGTCCCTGACCAGCCAACCAACCAGCTGGTGGGCCACCTGTGAGTCCACGTAGGTGCAGCACCTCTGGTTCTGCCCACGGGTAGTATTCACTCCTGTCCTGACAGAGGCTGTAGTGAAAGGGCAGCCCAGTGCTGGCTGGTGCTGGCACCCTGGCATGCTGTAGATCCACCAGGGCCAGGCTGTTTTCGTTCTCTGAATTATCTGTAGGGGAAGCTCCACGAATCCACGCGTGGTTGAGGGAGAGGCTGTGATGAGGCAGATTAGGCCTTGACATCCTGAGCCGCCTGCTTATACTGTTTCCTTGGGTCCATTTTTGGAACGAATTAATGTATCATTTGAGGTCCCAACAGAAAAGAGATAGTGCACTCAAATTACAATAATTAAGGAAGGCTTATTTACAAAGAGAAAAACTATAGAGCTATGAGTAGGGACAGTACAGAGATCCAGGGCTAGCAGCAGTGGAGGTGCCACCACCCAGAGTCAGTGGGAGAAGTTAGCAGAACCCACAAAAGAGGAAAGTTGCAGAGCAGCTACTTCGTAAAAAGGGGCCCACCCTGCCCGAGGGAAGCGACCGCAGCCTGCAGGGGAGTGAATACCCTGACTTGACTCCCTCTGAACTCCTGTGGGTTCTCCACTGGCCGGACCCACTGGAAGCAGAGAGCATGGGAATCCACTGATGTCACCCATTCAGCTCAGCCTGCCAGGGTAAGGAGGAATGTGGAGAATGGGTAGGCGATTTGGAAGGGTGAGCAGAAACTCTGATGAGAAAAATCAGGTAAGTGGTGGAGACACCTAAAGACAGAGCCTGGATTTGTTAATAGCACTTTCTGATTCCCGCAGCAACATTAACTCTTAACTAAAGTGTTATACAGAATGTCACTGAACACTCATTTGGTGATAAAAACCATTTTAATGTTTATCTAAATTTTGCATTGTATTAAAGGATCGGTAGGGTTTATTCAAGTAAAGAAGTTCATTCCAGATACCGGGAACGGGATGAACAAAGGCATAGAAGTAGAAAATAGCATATGTTTGAAGAACTCAAGAGCAGGAGCTTTAGTTCGGCTGGACTGGCAAGTGGGAGGCAGACCTGATCTTATCAGGCCTTGAAAGCTCTTTTTACAGCTTGCGTTTGGAATTCAAGCCAGTGGGCGGGGGATGGGCTGTGCTTTGAACATTTTTAAGCAGGGGAGTGACTTGTGAGAATTAGGAAAGTAGAGCTGTTATGGATCTCTCCAGGTTCAGAACACAGGCTGGAAATTCAGGGTATGAAGACACAAGATACATCTGTTAGGCTGAGGCAAGGCTTTTTCTACTCTTGCTCCTAAAAGAGAGAACATGTTTTATGTGATATTGCCCAAAGCAGTATTGGGATACTCTAGAACAGGCCAAGGAAGCAAAGCAGTTTGCCTTTCCAGACCCCTCAAGTCATTTTATAACAGAAAGAAAAATGAAGACCTCTAAATGACCTCAGGGGAGTCATCTAATGTAGTTCTCATCCAGGGTCCAGCTTGATCATTAGAAATACTTAGATATTAGCAGGTTTCTTAGATACAGGCTCTGATAGCCCGGGGGTACTCAGTAGCTTTTTTTTTCATTGGGTAAGTATTTCAGTTTGTGCCTTTCTGAATAGAATTGCATTTTTCTCACACACAGGCTGGTTTTGGCTATGGATTGCCCATCTCCCGTCTGTATGCACAGTACTTCCAGGGAGACCTGAAGCTGTATTCACTGGAGGGCTATGGGACAGATGCAGTGATATACATTAAGGTAGTAACTATAGTTTTCTTGAGTGAATGAGACTTCTTTTGATAAGAAGAAAAAATGCCAATATTTAACTGTAATGAGAACTCCCTCTACTTCATGCTATTAAAACTGAAGTGTATGGTTTTTTACATAGGACTTCTCTTTTAATTTTTTTTTTTTTTTGGCAAATTATGTCCTTGACTTTGGGAAAAAGAAATGCTTTTATCTGTAATGATCAGGATTATGGTTATTAATAGAAAAAAAGTTGGGTTGAAGTGGGGACTCATAAAAAGTTTTATGTCTTACAAATTTAATTTTAACATGAAGCACATGACAGACATTGATCCACCAGTCTTTTGATGTACTGCTCAGGCCTTTTCTTTGGCTCTACACATTGAAGCTTCAGTTATCTTCCTTGCAGAAGCTGTACTTACAATTCTTCTTCTTCTTTTTTTTTTTTTTTGGATTCTTTAAACAAAGAAATAACCAAGTGCATAATCCTTTTTTATTTTTATGCAGTCCTTTACAAATTTATTTTGACTCTGATCTGACATCAATTTTTATGTGACTTTCCTTCATGAGTTTTCCCAAAATATTAATTTTAGTTTTCAAAGAACCCTCCCCCTTTTTCCCAGCACTTTGTTTAGGTTATACCCTATTACATTATGTATTTTCAATAACAGATGTAATTGCATAAACAGATTTGGGAACAAGCACAGGTGACTCTCGTTAAGCCTGTGGCTCATTAGGTAGGAGCAGAAGCACTGAGCCTCCTGGCCTAGGATGTTCCATGAGTTTATGCAGAAATCAGTATATTTTACAGGGATAGAGAACACTGAGCCCCATCAGTCCACTGGACTGGTTAATCTGTTGATACCTGATTATTTAGTGATGATAGTTTCTTGTTTTGGCCACTAGATGGCACCCATTTTACAGGAAATGCTGAAGACTTTCTACTGGAAAAAAAGTTATCTGAAGGTTAAATTCTTTCAAGATCATAGTTCTTTTTCTTTTTCTTTCTTTCTTTTTAACCATCTCAGTCTTAAGGAACTTAAAAAGGGCAACACGAAGGCAATATTTTTTATCGCTAAATGTAACATCTTTGATCCAGTGTATAGATCAATTGGTGCTGGCAGTTCTGGCATATTTAAAGGGAATATATAGGTGAAAGGTTTTTAGTTCCATTTTGGAAAAAATAGATGACAGGACATCTTACAGAATCATTAAACTAGTCAACATCAAATACCTTCCTTAGCGTTATCAGAGTGAAATTTATAGTTCAATATTTTCTACATCTTGGGGAATGCCTATGACTTAAGGTTAAAATTCTACTTAAATATCCCAACTTGAAGAAGATAGTGAGTTTATTTCAAGTTCCAGTGATTTACATAAAGGCAAAATAGAAGAGTGAATTAATAGTAATATGTTAGAAACATGAAATTATGCATGCTTCACAAACACATGCTGTAATTGAAATTGGTGGCTTTGATGGCAGGAGGAAGTCACAGGATCAAATCCAGGGCCAAAAATGGTGCACGTAAAAGCCAAGATGCCTTAGACATAGTTTTTTTACATGTTGATAATAATATTATATTGAATTTTTAAAAGTATGGTGACTGAAAAAATAGTATTTATTCTAATATAATTAAAAGAGTTCATTAAATGATTGCACCATTGCATATATTAAGGTACATATGTCAACTTTTTATGCTTTTATATATACATGACTTTTTAAATTAATCAACTTCTGTTCTGCGTCATGCTTTGTAAGAGGCATGTATTACACTTGTTTAAAATTTCAGTCCAGTGGCTTCCAGGCAACACATTCAGTCAACATGCACACCAGGCAGTGCCATAGACTTAGTCGATAATACGTTTCAAGTATGTACACTATTTAAAAATGTGTGGAGATGGTGTTATGATTAATAAAATACAAAACCAGTAAAGTATTGTTTAATTTGTAGTAACCTTTTGCCACTGTATGTTTTATTAAATAATGGATTCTAAAAACATGCCAGACTTAGGTCTTGCTTTTCTTTCAGGCTCTGTCCACAGAATCAATAGAAAGACTCCCAGTGTATAACAAGGCTGCCTGGAAGCATTACAACACCAACCATGAGGCTGATGACTGGTGTGTCCCCAGCAGAGAACCAAAAGACATGACAACGTTCCGCAGTGCCTAGATACACTTGGGACCCCTAGGAAACCCATATGTGGCTTTTGTATTAAATTTGGAAGGGTGTTGAAAACTACGTTATACCAAATACTTCATGTGTCCTTTTTACAACTATTTGGGTAAAATATATGGAAAGTGAATTCCATTTTATGCCAGTTAAATCTCCGAAAGAATGAAATTGTACCTATTTGACACTTATATTTTCACAGTTAATGGAACATATTTTTAAATAACTGTCATTTTGGTCAACTTTCCCCTTTATGGTAAACTTTGGAAGAGTGTAAGTCTTTGGGTTTCTACAGGAAGCTGTGTGGTTTTGTAAAATACTTTTATGTCTGCTGGAAACATTTTCTTAATAATGCTGATTAGCTAGTTAACCGTTTTTCTGTTACTTGGTGGAGTTCTGCCATCTTTGACTTAGTAGTGGCAACTGTAGTAAGAGTCTTCAATTTTACCAGTGACTAACTACAAGTAAAGCAGAAACAGTTGTCCTGTGAGCGTGGAACCAGCCACCTTAAAGCATCTACACATGTGTTGTCTTAGCTCTGAAGTTAACTTGTCATTTTAAAATTTTATTGCAAAGATTATAATGACTAGTTTCCTATGGATCTAAGCCTAGATCATGGGCAGTCTACTTTGTGCTCGCAATTAACTTAAGGAGAAATTTTTATACTAAAACAAACTAGCAGCTGCCAACGTTCTAGAGAAGAAATTGTGGGCAACGCAGTGAGTCCCAAAACCTGAGCTATCGATCGTTGAGATTACATGGGAGAGCTTTTGAGAATCAGAGCTTTTCTGGGTCCTGCTCCAGACATGCTGAATTAGACTCTCTTAAAATGCTCCCTAGGTGAGTTTGTTTATTGCATTGCTGACTTAGGGAACCATTCTTTTTTTTTTTAATCCTCACTCAAGAATGTGTTTATTGATTTTTGGAGAGAGAGGGGGAGAGAGAGAGAGAAAAAACAAAACAGATACATTGATGTGAGGAAGAAATACCTGTCAGTTGCCTCCTGCACTACCCTGACTGGGGAATCTAACCTGCAGCCTAGGTGTGTGCCCTGACAGGGAATCGAACCCGCAACCTTTTGGTGTAGGCTGATCTCCAATCAACTGAGCCAGCTGGCCAGGGCGGGAACCATTCTTTCAAAGTGAGTAATGATGATACCACATTTACTCAAGTAACAGAGATCTTTAGGTTTTGGTTTTCACCTATCCAAAGGTTGGTCTTCTAGACTCTAGGTGAGACACACTGAATCTCAAGCCTGGTGCAATTAGAAGCATAATTTGAAGCAGGAGACAAAACAACTCATAACAGAAGGATCAGAACCATAAATGCACATCTTGACAAAGAACAAATGTTTTATAGGAAATATCTAGACTTTGTTATCAGAAAAAAAAATTAATTTGGGCTTATCACAGCAATCTTTTGCATTTGCGTGGTAATTTGTAGTCTACAGACACTTCGTATAATATATTATGGCAATGCTACTGGGCTTTGAAACAGAGATACAGAGCAGGGGGTATCACCCTTGGGTGGAGACTCGAGTGTGGCCCAGAGTCGCGCAAACTGGAGCCGGGACCCAGGCTTTATCTGACGGTCACTCCACCAGCGCCAACTCGGGGACGCCACGAAATTAGGAGACTGCGTTTAGTCATACCTCATCTTCTTTTAAGGTAACAGGGAAAGACATTGAAAATAAACTTTACTGGTAAGATTTTAAGTAAAGAACAGCTTTTCTACTTCAATGGAGGATCTTTACCTGGAAAATACGAGTTGAAACACCTCATTCTCAAGAGGATTACTTAAGTTTAAATACACAAATGTGTAAATTGGGAGGGATGTTGGAGGGCAATTGCTCTAGATTTGAGAGATGATCCTGAGGCTGGGGGTGTGTGGCTTGCCCAGGGCTCCTTGGCTAAAAAGACCAAATGTTGGAAACAAAGATCTTTTACCTAACCTATTGTTCCTTTACTATGGATTTTGTGAAAAACAATAGGATATGCTAATAGATGATCTATTCAGTGTGTTAGTATTTTACCTTCAAAGTACGCTTTTCTGTCCCGGAGGTCTGTGGTGGATGTGACATCACGGGGTCACCAGGCTCGGGAACGCGCGTAGCCTGAGGCAGGGAGTTGGGGGAGGAGGCGACTTTTGCCGGCGCGGTTCTGGTTCTAGAGCGAGCGCGCAAGCGTAGGTAACTCCCTCGCCGACTTTTTTGGCCGCCTCCCCTCATCTTTCAGACCCCTCACCTGGGGTCCCTCCGCCGCTTTGGGTCTTGCCTATTGCGGCTTGGAACCAAACGCCTCCGCCGGAGTCTTGTTAGGGGGAGAGAAAAAGTAGTTCAAAGGGGCAGAGGAAGGTGGTCCTTGTTCGACCTGGGAACCTCACCCACCAACACACCGTTGCTACCAGGACCTCGGGAAGAAAGTAAATAAATCACACTTTTCTGGAAATGATAAAACATTTTAGAATCGTTTGAAATCAAAGTATCCACGAAACATTTGTACAACTGACCTATACGGATGTTTTTACTTATGAAAGACTACCCCCACCCCCAA
Source organism: Mormoops blainvillei (assembly GCA_004026545.1). Classification (NCBI taxonomy): domain Eukaryota; kingdom Metazoa; phylum Chordata; class Mammalia; order Chiroptera; family Mormoopidae; genus Mormoops; species Mormoops blainvillei. The sequence goes on along the minus strand of PVJD01002151.1, from coordinate 23,699 downwards.
ATTTAAAGTTTTCCCTCCTTATTTAAGAACTAAGAAATCGTGTTTTAAGGGAAAAGTGAAATATTTTCCTTTAGCTTTTTAAGGTATAATGGCTCTTTACTTTGTTATTGTGGTAATGGACAGAAAATTACATACAAAAACATTTGGGGGGAAGATTTTTGTTAGTTGGTTTTAAATAATTAAAACTTGAAATGTTTTTTAGATTTCTACATTCTTTTACCCACCAGCATTTAATGTGATGCTATAGATATAAAAATATACCGAAGGATAAGAATTGATACTACATGATTTTTATAACCTGGGCATTTAATGAATGTGCCAATGTTTTTTAGGAAGAATGGCAAAAACATTCTGTGCTATACTTAAAATACTGGCTGGCTTTAGATATATTCCTACTCAATAGCAATCACTTTCTTGCACTGTGAAGATTTTTATGTTACGGTGTTGAAGTGGAAGTCTACCATATTATTTTATAAAATGTTTTATGAATGGCAATAAACTGAAAATACGAATCAACTCTTATTTTGAAGATTAAATTGGGACAATTTAATTTTTGGAAATACAGTTATGTTTTAAATAAAAATTTTGCATCATCAAGGGTCAACATTCTGTAAACATTCAAAAAGTTGTAGATAGGTGGCTTGCACTAAATCTCACAATCTTCAGTAGAGGAAGTTTTTGGAATTTAGATTTCCAATGTGTATTATTCTAAAGGAGAAAGCCAAAGGGAGAGCTTGTATGGTTTGAGTTATCCTGGGTTTTCCAAACTCAGATGACTGACTGATTGCATGAATAAAACCTGTTGTATGATTTTCGAAAAGTTATATTTAAGTGTTCTTTGAATAACTTTTTACAATGTAAGTAATTGTAAGAAAGGCCCTAATTTAATGTTCATTACCCCTCTGCTTGTACCAGCTGAAAGTCAGATTTAAATTCCCCTAGTGAAAGATAGACTCCTATCCTATTTCTGAATGATGAGATAGGACCACAACATTCCTTCATTGTCAAAGCCAGCAAGTTCCAGAACAGAACATCACAGATAAAGAACTGGGGATACAAACACTTAGTGTTACGGTCCCTCCGTGGCCTTGTGAATAACTAATCAAGAGAGGAAGCCAGAAATCAGTCACCTAACTTCAGTTTATGTCTTCAATGCTATGACATGAGTGTGACATTTTTAACAGGTGAGTAATCGGGATTGAGTTAGCTCATTTGCAAACATGGCTTTGTTGGAGGAACTTTTTTGTTTTTTTATCATACATGATTAACTTCTGGCCCCAATAATTAACTTTCTTACAGTGTAGCCCAATGCACTTGAAAAAATACTATAATATGGTGTGAAGGATTTATGAGTATCAACAAAGAACACCACTGGTTTGCTTATTTCTGGCATTTTTAAACTACTGCACTTTTTGTTTCATTTATGTGTTTGGAAAGAATTATACATTATATTGCCCACTATTTTCTAGTCTTCACATTTCTTTAGCCAACATTCACCATAGGTTTTAACAGCAAAAGATGAGATTGCCAGTTTTTGCTACAAAACTTTAGTCTTTTTTTCTTGCCTTGGAAAAGCTGTTCCATGTTGTGGAATAGGACAGCTATTTTTTTACTTGGTTAAATTAGAGATTTTTGAGCAAAATATGTAATTTTTATTCCAGTAAGGTAAACCAGAGAAACATTTGAGTGTTGTCTTCATTCAGTTACTTTCTGAAAAGAAGCATACTTCCTATAGTCATCATGTAACTATTGTCAGATATTTTGTAGTTTTGAGTTGACATCTGTTTACAGTAAATTGAAAATGGTGAAAAATTCCTTTAGGAAACAGTTTGGGAAGCCAGGGCATATTATATTTATATTTAAGTTTAACTCCAATATAAAAGGCAACAGTAGTTTTGCCATGGTTTTATACTTACATGCCTTCCATTATGGGATTCGAACACTGGGACTAAAAAGACAAAAAGCTGAACCGCACACTCAGACGACAGCTCTAGGTCATAGAACTGAATTTCTCTTTCCTTGTACCACTTACGATTCACTCAGTTGATTGAATTCTATTTTTAGTTAGAAAATTTGGAGGCTCATAGATAATTGACATTTTCATGAAGTACATTAAATGATACCATTTTGAATTTCTATAATGAAAAAATTTGTCCATCCCAAATCACGGAAGGTTATTGTGACTTAATTATAATAGGTAAACTAAAAAGTTTCTTGCTTCAGACCGATGTTTTCTGAAGGGATAAAGTTAGTATGGGTGCCTTTGAGATAGCACACTAAGTGCACTTTGATTTCCAGTCAGCAGACAGCAGCGCTTGATTTCAATTCAAAGAGAAAGTTGCAGAGATATTCTGTGTAATGCTATGACAAATACACTCAGAGCTTCCTTAAAATGATTCTTAAGTGAAAACTGAACACAGTCAAATGGAAGATTCTCTGGTTTTTCTTAGAAGGGGGGAACATTTTGGTGTTATGGTCAAGAACCTTTAATGAGGTAAAAGACAGCTTTGACTACTCTTCAATGTAAACATCTGGACTTCTTCCTGTTCAGTATCATATTAAACACACTCTGAAATTTTATTTACTATAAAGGAAATAAGGTTTTATGTTTTCTCTAACTTGTCTCAGAAACTTTCTAAGTGAAGTGAATTTGATTTAGTGCAATTTGCAGTGTTACTGCTGCAGGCACTACGCTAGCCACTGCACTCTATAAAATAAAGACCACTCTGAAGAAATTCTTCCAAACAACCCAAAGAAATAAAAGGAAATGTTTCTGGATACTAGGTTTATAAAATGGGTGTATGCATTTTCTTAAACGTTTGTCATTGGAATGCATGATTTATCCCGATGTTTCTATTTGCGATATTGTTCCAAAAGTAAACTGAATCGCCTATTCCTTAAACATGTTGGGCCCTGTGCTAAATCCATAGTTTCTTGATGATGAGTACAAGTCGCCATAGGCTCTCACCTTCAATTTATAGCTTTGCAGTGGAATGATCTCTTGTCCATCTATATCTTTGCTGTCAATCCTGTAATATATTATCTCAGGTTTATGTCTATTCAACAGTGGCTCTTCTTGATTTGTCATCTCTGAAATGGGTTACTGTGTCGTTGATTAGTTGTCCCTTTTGTTCTGTAGTTATCACTTGACAAATTGGTGTCCGGTGTGCTTAGGCATCCCAGCCCCAGCCCCTAATGCTCCCGCAGAACCTTGAGCACCAGCCACACAACACCTCAGCGGTCCCAGCACCGGCCACCTGTGCTCCTGGTCACACCTAGGCTTTCGTAACATGTCTTCCCTTTTGTTCTGCAGCCCTGCATGAGACTGAGAAATTACTTTCTTGCAATTATTAATCTTTGGATTACTTCACAATTTCTTTTTTCCTCTTTCAGTTTTCTACCATCTGTATAATCAATTTCCTGCACGAAATCTCGTATTCAAAATACTTAATTTCTGCCTTCCTTATTATCCTTGACCAATACAGCTATAAACATAAAAACACATATTTAAAATATTATTCTAGTAGTTATTGAGGAAAGTTTTTATTTTCTAGACCCCATCTATGATTCCAAGTAAAACTTATTAGGATCTTGGGGTTTTGGTAGCATAAAAATGGAATTATTTACTTTCAATCTGAAAATTGAACCAATAGATTTAGGTTGGAAGAAGGAAAAACAAACCCCTGAACATTGCATTTAGCAATGGTTTAGATTTATGAGTAACAAGTCAATAGTTAATACCAGAGTATAAAATACATTACACTCTATAAACTTCTCAGATTAATAGATCTTTATAGTATATGTGACCCTCTCATTGAATGTTTTCCTCTCTCCCTTCAAAGCAACCAGGAGAAAAACCATAAAACACCCAAACTCAACCAGAATGAACTAGATAATCGGATTAATCCTTTAAAGAAACTAAAAGAAATTGAATTTGTTATTTTAAAGCTTCCAAAAAAGAATCTCCAGGCCCAGATATTTTCACTGGAAATGTCTACCAAACATTTAAGGAAATTAATGTCAGTGTTACATAATCTCTTCCAGAAAATAGGAAATGAGGCAGCACTTTCCAACTCATTTTATAAAACCAGTATTTCTCTGATACCAAAACTAGACAAAAACTACCAAAAAAACCCCAAACTGCAGACCAATATCTCTTAAGAATTTAGATGCAAAATATCAAAAAAAATTAAGAAACTTAATCCAACAATGTATAAAAAGAGGTATGTAACATAATCAAGTGGAATTTATTTCATATGTGTAAGGCTGGTTCAACATTCAAGTATCAGTCAGTGTGATCCACCATATAAACAGGCTAATGAAGAAAAATCTTGTGACAGTATCATTTGGTACAGGAAAAGCATTTGACAAAATCCAACCCCATCTAAAATAGCCAGGGGTCTCTACTTTGGAATCTGATAGCGTTGGCTCCACTCTTGGGCAACTTTCCCATCCTTGACACTCCCCTATATAAGGATAATGCTTTTCATATCTAATTTTGTGAAGAAGTCAGATTTTAAAAGAAACACATGGGTGGAAATGGTATATCAAACAGATTTATTGTATCGTAATTTTCCAACCCACATTTTAAAATGTGATTTTTTTCACATAGAGAAAATAGTAGTTTTCTAAATAAATAATGTAGATGGAAAGTTCATAATTATTCCTATGATATGTATACTTTACAAGACTAAGCTAATGAGCATCATAACATTTCTGTTCCCAAGATCTCCCATTACACATTAACATTTGAATGAATGTATTAATTATATAGCCAGGATTTCAATTTCTAGATCCAGTGCTAATGTACTTCCTGGCTAAAGCTGAAACTCTTAAGAGCAATTAACTAAATCATGAATTAATATCGTTTGGACATGGGTCTCTAGAACTAAATGGAATAATGTATGCAAAATGCTTAGCACATTACCTGCCATGTAGTTAGTACTCAATAAATGATGGCCATTAGTATCAGTATTATAAGCTAATGAGGATATAAGGTTTTTTAACATTAGTGCTGCGGGTACATTTTTTAAAAATGTAAAGCATTTTCAAGCTATTGGTCAACTTTTCGAATTCAAGGTCTTATGTAATGGGAACACTTTTATGCTCTCCTAAGTTCAATCACTCACTACTCTGTCAATCCAAGGGTCTGTGAAAAGATTTACCAATAGTTTTCTTCTGTAGTAGACACCGGCCATTTACACGCTGTATATGTAAAATACATATATGTCAGTATATGTCAGTATATGTCAGTCAAAACAAACGCTGCCAGCTGATGTCTTAATTAAAGCCCTGGCTACATTAAAGTTGCGTCAGTTTGCTACTCCGTGTAGCAGAAGCTGTGACAGAGTTAGTGCTGTAGGGCAGAAGATTTACTGAGAGGAAATGAGAACACAATTAGGAGATGACTTGGGGAGGGAAGAGGATTGGGCAGGGAGAGCAGGGAGACCTGATGCCTGTCTAGCTGTCTTGGCTGACATAATGAGAGCTCAGGAGAAAAGGTGCCCACGGGTCTCCCCATTCAGGACCGAAATGGCCGGTCCCTCGCCATGCTCAGTCACTGCCCAGGGGCTGCTCTGGGAACAGGGGTGGTGAGAAAGCTGAAGCAGAGCCCGAAGGCACCAGCAGGTGGAGCTTTTCAGCTATCTCAGTAACTAGCTAATCAGGATTTTTTTTTTAATTTAAATTTTTTAAAATTACAATTTATGTTCAGTATTATTTTGTATTAGTTTCAGGTGTACAGAATAGTGGCTAGACAATGATATAATTGACAAAGTGTTCCCCCTGATATTTCTAGTACCCACTTGGCACCGTTTGTAGTTATTACAATATTGTTGACTGTATTTCCTATGTTGCGTTTTACATCCCCATGACTATTTTGTAACTACTAACCTGGGGGACTGGGTGAAAAGGGGAAGGGGTCGAGAAGTACAGATTGGTAAATTCTTTTTTGAAGGGAGATCTGAGCAGTGCATCTCCATGACTCCCTCAGGAGAAATGCTGGAGAAGACTTAGAAAAGTAACATTCCTTTTTGAACTTTTTTGTTGCTAATGACTTCTTTACCTATCCAGACTCCTTTGAGAAAGGTGATTTTAAAATCATTCTGTGGGACAGCAATCAGCTAAAACTATGTAATTTGGAAACATTTAGGGGGAAAATTCATAAAAATTAACATAATGGATAGAATCTTCTCAATAGTAACTTTTCTACTATTTTCATAAATTTTGTGCCTCATAGGACATGCCTGTTTACAAGTGTTAGTGCATAACAGTGACAGGAATAGCTGTTTATATTTTTTCTTGAACATAGTTTCGTGGATGTGATTTTATATTATTTACTTACAGTAGCCACTTTCTGTTAGAAAAAAATACGAATTTGTTTGTTGGAATTAAACATCCAATATTTCATGATTTTCTGAAAAATATTTAACATTCTGAAAACAGCAGGACTGTTTGCACTGTTCAGCCACTGGAACCAAACTGAGAATTCCTTTAGTGCCGTTAAACTGAGTAAAGGAAATAGGGTGCTGCTTCCCCAAAGATACCTGATCTGCAAAGTCATCTGTCAGATGAATACTTTTTAAAATAAAACATCAGTTATGCATAAGAATCAGTTATCAATCAGTTACACTGAACTGGCTACACAATAGACGTGATTAAACTACAGCGTAAGGAAAGTAGGCCTGTGGTTCCCTGTGGTTAAACATCTTTCTTAAATCAACAAGTCCATCTCCTAAGTCTGATTTTGCTATATAGGGATTCATTCATTTATTCAACAAACATTGTGGAGTGCCTAAAATGTAAGAGGCATTGAGGGTATGAATCTATGAACAGGTACTTTACAGAAGAAAAACACGTGTGGCCAAATTGTATGTAAATAAGTATTCAACTTCCTCAGCGATCACAGAGATGTAAATTAAGACCATACTGACATACAATTTTACGTCCCTTAGATTAAAAATCTAACAAAGCCAAGGGTGAGAATGTGGGTCAACATGAACTCTAAGTGTATATTATGATTATGTGCAAATTTATAACATTTTCAAAACCAGTTTGGCAGTTTTTTCTAAAGTCATGTATGGATAAACTCTGTGATCTATTTTTCTTCCTTTTTTTATTATTGATTTTTTTTAGAGAGAGGAATGGAGAGAGAAAGAAACATTGACTTGTTTTCCCACTTATTTATGCATCTATTGATTGATCCTTGTATGTGCTCTGACTGGGGATTGAACCTACAACCTCGGTGTATTGGGACAACGCCCTGAGTAACTGAGGTCCCTAGCCAGGGCCCCTGTGATCTAAATTCCACTCCTAGATACATATTTTGGAGACACTTACAGATGTATTGGAATGCTTTTAGTAGCACTTTTGGCAATAACGGAAACAACTGGAAGTATCCCCAAAACCCAATGATGGGAAATAAATACATTTCAGTATATTTATTCAATGAAGTCGTACAAAGCAGTGAAAATCAATGAGCGACAGCTGCACACATGGTGCATCTTAGTAACATAATTTGGGGTGAAAAGCAATTCCCAGAAGACTCACACTCTGATACCATCTCTATAAGCTCAGAAGCAAATAAAACAAAACACTGCGTTGCTTAGGCATATGTAAAACTCTATTTTTTAAAAAGTGAGAGGATGATAAATGCACAACTCAGGAAGGATGGGACAATAGGTTATTGTTGAAGTTGAAGGCTTTGTGCTGGATAACAGGTTCATGGAGATTTATTATAGTCCGATGCTTAATTTACACATATAATATATACATTCTTTTGTAATTTATAAATATTTTAAAATTATTTGGATAATGTGAAAAGCAATAAAAATAATGCTCCTTCTTGGATAGCATATTCCTGCGTAACGGGAGAACTAACAGTGGAGCCCCTATTTTCTGTTTCCCAGGCTAGCATTCTTGGAAAGTTCACTTTAAAATAAATAGAAAAGCAGAACACAACAGCACACATTATACTTTCCCACTAAAGTGTTGTTTTTCTTTCTTTTTAATTTGTAAAAATGAAGATTGGGCATTATAAACAATTCAAACAATACTTAAGATATTCAATAAAAATAAATTTCCCTCCTCTGCACTTCTCAACTTCCGTAGTCGCACTCCCTAGATATGATCACTGCCACTACACTTGGGCATTATTCCTGGCACTTTCTTTGCATATATGAACATATGTACATCTACATAAACACACCAAACACATGTCCTTTTAAATGGACAACAGTGTGGTGACTGCCGCGGGGACAGGGGATGTAAGGGGACTAAATGGTAATGAAAAAAAAATACAATAAAGATTAATTAAAAAAATAAAAAGTAAAAAAGATAATGTCATTAAAAAAATAAAAACACAAAACTTTTTTGCCTGTAAATATTCTTCAACATCTTATTCTTTTACTTAAGAATAATATTTTTCATGTCATGATTTTACCCATAAATCACCATGAATTCTTTTAGGGGTCAGATGGTTTTCGATTGTAATATGTAGGTCAGGATAGCATTTAAACACTCACTTCACAATAGGTATGTAGGGCATTGCCCATGTAATATAACGTTAAATGAGACTCTTTCTATGTCCATTTCAGAGGAGACTTTCAAGTCTGCATATTAAACAAAAGGTGCCAACTGTCCCTACATTCCAAAGTGAGATGCTAGACCACTTAGGTAGGACTTACAAAGGAGGTCTCTGTACACTGGCTTGGGACCCTGAAGTTGTCATCCATCATAAAATATAAAATTATTGAAGTTCATAGTTTTGAAAAAGAAAAGATAAAACCTTAGAATGAGGTTTTGAAAAATGCTAAAGACAAAGCAAACGGTTCTTTTTAGTGTACCCAAAGAAGATGGCCAAAAGGTACAAACTTCTCTTTATAAAATAAGTTTAAGTCATGGGAATGTAATGTACAGCATGGTGACTATAGTTAATAATACTGAATTGCATATTCAAAAGTTGCTAAGAGAGTAGATCTTATTAAAAAAAACAAAACAAAACAGCCAAGGAGCCATTGGTCCAATGTTTGGACAATGATGGTAACGAGCAGTACAATAAAGGTTAAAACACCCCATTCCTACTTTGCTTTACTTTCATAATCATTATGAGATAGAAATAGAAGTAAAATTGGTATAAAAGGTGAGTGAAGGAAAAAAAGTATGATAGAGCACGAAGAACCTCTAAAATAATCTGTCTCCAAATCTGCAAAATTATGTTTGAAAGAGAATGACGAATCCTCAAGTCGTGAGCAGATGTCTTAGACTGGATTCCCTGGAAACAGAATAAAGTGGAGGACTGAGTCAGAAAATTTACTGGGGAGAGTTCTTGGTAGATAAGCCTGGCGGGAAGTGAGGGTGGCAAGACTGGGCAGAGCAGAAAGCTTTCCCGCAGTGCAGTTGTCACTGAGGTTTCAGCCGATCGTGGGAGTTCTGGAACTAAGAGAAGTTTGTGCCATTCTATTCTTGCATCTCTCAGGTGCTGGACACAGATCATCATTCTGGGAGCCTGATAACCTTAGGGGAAACTGTGAAGGACCGTGAGGATGGAATCTGGGTGAAGTAGCAGTGTCTACTATAACAAATAATGTAGGTTTTTTCCCTTCCAAGTCCTCATTAATCTCTGTTTTAAGGCTCCAGTTTAGCATGAGTTTCACCATCTGTGCTACTCTCAGGCTCATGGGAAATCATTCAGCCATTCCCCAAGATGCACTGGGGAAGTAGGGATTTGTGAGGTTGTCTTAGATACCTCATTTAGACACTTTCACTCACTCTGCTCCTCCTGGACGTGAGAGAACCTTCACATCCTGCTTCTTTCCCAGGGCTCAAAGGTTTTCTCATGTGTAGAAGGAGCAGAATGTCCCCATTCACTTCTGTTCTTGGATTTCCAAACATATTGAGTGTTTCTTTCTCTCTCACTCTCTCTTTCTCTCTCTCTCTCTCTCTCTCTCTCTCTCTCTCTCTCTCTCTCCAGTCTGAAGAAGTTTAATTAGCTCCATAGACCACTGGTGGAGATGAAGGAAAGCAGTGGGTGTGACAAGATCAGGAAAAGCCGATTCTGACGGCAGATAACAATTTTTCCCCATCTAATTTTTTGTGACCTAAGTTCCCTCTGGGTCTAAGTTTCTTTTCTACCCAGAGGCATAAGCTTCAGAAGTTTAAAAGCCTTTTCTTTGCTCTTCTGCTGTAACAGTCTTTTCCAGGGCCAACAAATGCATTGACTAAATGAGTGAAGGGCCAAAAGTAAAAGAAATACTGAAAAGAAAATCTTAGGTAACATCTCAAAATACTGTTCTACCACATTTACATCCAGGAATCCTAACAGGCCCTATAGATGAGATCAATGAAACTGGTAATAGCCTTTCGTGGCTCAGGGAGAAGTGGTGAAAAGCAGATGATCAAAGTCAGGAAGAAGTCTCTGTTTATGTTTTAAAGTAGGAAGAAGAAGGATGCTGCAAACCAGACAGTAGTAACTTTAATGTTCCACATAGGGAAAATACTAGATAAAACTCATCTCGTTTCCTTTTTCTTTTTCTTAGTTTGTCTCGGTCAGACAAAGGCCTTGAAATAAGGTACCATATCTGGACTCCAGTATATAATTTGATAGCTCCTGAGATGTCACTGCAAATAAGATGCAAAAATGGGGACCAGAAAATAGAGGGGTTGATAGATTTGTAGTACGATGAACCACTATCCCCAATGAGAACAGGAACATGGCCAAAGTCACATGGTCAAGATAGGGATGGCTATGGAAATCATGACACATGAGGAAAGTGGACAGAACTGAGGACATGAAGCCTGGGGAAGCCCGGGGAACCCACGGTAATCTGATAGTGAGAAGGTCAGCATCAGTCATGTGGGCCTCAAAGGGAAAATAAAAGAGAAAAACCTAGGGAAAATTTCTCATAATTAGAATTTGTCTCAAAAGCAAATAAAAACAAACAACAACATCAAAAACACCATTGCGTGTTGCGAGGTAATAAGCTTACCAGCCGCATGATGCCATGGGGAAGACTTGTTCATTCACTAAATGTACGGATTGCCTACCCTCCACTTGTAGAGCATGAGACTAGATGATGGCTAAGAGCTCCTGCAATTCCGAGCAGCGATAATTCTATATTTTGAAAGATGTGAGTGCTAAACCAAAACCAAGGGAATTGCCACTTTTTACAAAAATGTTTTACATGATTTACAGAAAAACTAGTGATTCAGAAAGAGTTTTATCAAGGCCCGTGGATACACTGAGAACAGAATTTATGGCTCATGACTAGAAATATTAATGGAAGTACTAATAAAAGTTATGATACGTAGTAATAAAACACTGAGGCATGGACTCGTAAATCATATTCCAACAGGATGAGGCAGGCCATTTTTCCTTCATGATTTAATACAGAGTGGATTTTACACTAACTGTAGCTTTCCACAGGAGACCTATAAACCTCAGTACAGGCTAAAAATTGAGGTTAAGCTATGCTATTTCAAAGATAAAATACCAGTGAATATACAGATATGGAAAAATATGACATTTTAGACTTACGATGTGGCAATGAGTTAGTCACCCCACTTGATAGCATAAAACCACAGGGGGGTGTCCATTAGTTACTCTTAACTTAAGATTCAATAGATTGACTTTCTCCCTTTCAGCTTTACCAAGATTCTAGACCAAAGTCTAATGAGGAATTAAAAGTTATACTAGTTTTGGTGACAGCTGTTGTTTTTGCAGCTCAACTACTAACCCCTGCCTTCTGGTATCAAAGCAGCTCTGTCCACTCAGGGACCCTTCCCATCCCCGATGGGGCTGCCAATCATGAGACCCAGCTCCTCTGCCACTAGGGTGTGGCTCAGGTTGGGCAAATTTCCCCACCCACCTAGTGGTGGTTTATTTTACGTGCCAAGTTGACTGGACTAAAGGATGCCCAGATAGCTGGTAAAACATTATTTCTGAGTGTGTCTGTGAGGGTGTCTCTGAAACGGATGAGCATTTGAATTGGAAGACTCAGTGAAGAAGACCACCCTCACCAGTGCTCATGAGCATCGTCCAATCCGTTGAGGGCCCAAATAGATCAAAGAGGTGGAGGAAGAGCAAATTCTCTCTCTCTCTCTGTCTCTCTCTTTCTCTCTCTCTCTCTTCCGCCCTCCATCTGCTTGAGCTAAGACATCCATCTTCTGCCCACAGACATTGGTGCTCCTCATTCTTGGTATTTCAGACTCAGGCAGGACTGACGTCATCAGCTCTCCATTCTCAGGTCTTCGGACTGGGACTGAATTATACCACCAGCTTTCCTGGCTCTCTGGCTTGCAGATTGCAGAGCATGGTACTTCTTGGCCTCCATAACCACGTGAGCCAATTCCTATAATAAATCACAATGTGTGTGTGTGTGTGTGTGTTGTTGTTGTTTGTCTGGAGAACCTGATACACACCAGCACAGTGGCTTGCCCCGTGAGCCCCCTCATTTGACCCAAACAGGTCCAGAATCCTTTTTCGGGCATTCTTAAGGATGCTAGGAGAAGGATTAGGAGAAGCTCATCTCCTGAGATCACAAGCACTAGCAACTGAGCCTGGGTGTGCAGGGGACCCATCCTTGTTGCCACAAGGAAAGAACCTCCGTGGGAGAAGAGTAATACAGTAATCTATTGTATGATTGCTCACCCCTACAGCTAAAATTCAAGGAAGGGCCGGGGTCAACTGTTCTCCCCCGACCCCACTCCAACAGCTAATCAACTAGTTATAGTGTGGATTTATCTTTTATATATATCCTCTTTCTCTGTCCTTACTGCATTACTGTAGTTCAGCTTTTGTTTATATTCTAGACAGATTTAATTAATTCCCTATGCTCACTCTGCAGGAAGAATGAGGTTTCTGAAATGTTCATCTAATAGCATCATGCTTCTGTTCATCTAATAGTTTCATGCTCCTTCCGGCCTCATCTCCTGCTGGACCCTGCGACACCTCCCTGTGCCTGGAACACGTTCCTCTTGTTTCCACACGACCAAATCTGGCTCATTTTCCAGGACTCTGCTTAAACATCCCTTTATTCAGTCTACTTGAATCTCTAATCTAGTCTACTCAGGTGCCCCTGCTATGAGCTCCCACAGCGCTCTTTATCTTAGAAAAGTGCTTCTGACATTTTATTTAAATTGCTTAATTGTCTATTTACCCTTCTTGGATTATAAGCACTGTAAGGTTCATAGCTATTGTATTCCCAGTGTCTATAGCAATGCCTAGCACATAGTAGGAAATATATAGATTTATGTCTCGTGTGTGTGTGTGTATGTATATGTATGTGTGTATATGTAATGTAGTATAAGTTTTTAAAAGTTTTCAATAGCCTAAGTCAGATACATGTTAAATTTTAGAGGCTTTTTGTTTGTTTATTTTTGGAGGTAGAGTGATAATTGATAATAATAGGGATGATGCATGAAAATTAATTTGCGTACTTAAATTTCTGCTAACATGTCATTATTGCCAGTTTTTGAGAGGCAATGCATGTTTATTTTTCAGAAGAGGAAAGCTTTATAAGGAATGAAATGAAGTAACTTCTCTTCTGCCTAGTGTTTGGAAATCCATCTAGGCCTTAATTTCCATTATTTTAAAAATTCATTTTTTGATATTGAAAGTAGTACACGTTATTTTTGGGAAGGTCATTCATTTACTTAAGAAATCAATTTAAAAAAAAACACCCCAGGAAGGTAAGCTAATTTAGAAAGAGATCATGATAAGTGCCTTAGGGAAGGCGTAGTAACATACTATATTGTCCATTTACTTCCTTTTGCAGCTCTGAACACTTTTCAGTATATAAAAGATTTATAAGCTCAGCTACTACATACAGAAAAAAAAAAGACTCACTAATCCATTTCTTTAAAATTCCAAAAGAGAGAAGAAAGAGAGAGAGAGAGACTCTGAAAAAGCTTTAAAGTTGCCATGGCAATCAAATCCCAGGCCCAGCCACACGATTATTCAAACCATTTCGGGTACGGGGAATTAACTGATGCGCTGGGCAGAGAACCTTGTCTGAAAGAATGGTACCTAAACCTGCACCCACCACAGCCACTGAGAGCACCTGTGAATTGTCACAGGCTCTGTTCTTCTTGGCCATTTTGCTCTTTAGTTCTCACAGTTTCAATTCAATATTCAGATATTTTCTGCAATCCAGGTTTCACAAAGCCTTATGTTCTTTAGGGAAATACTGAAATGGAACACAAAATAGTCTGTTGTGCAAAAGCAATTGCAGCTGGTAGAGTTCATAGAAGCCAACAGAGCCCAGTATAATGAATTATAAGCATGCTTGTGTTTAAAGCAAGCACAGACATAAAAGAGGCAACAGAACACGAAATGTGCTTCTATTTAGCTTATCAAATATGCACAGTATCAAGAAAACCATAGAAGGTGATTGGAAGATCCAGGAAATTTGGGTACCAGGCCACATTTTGATCCCCTTGCCTTTTGAAATCAGGTGCAGAGGGTTAAGATAATCACATTCTTTCATTAATGGCATGTTATCATCACTTCTTTGCAGCAGGCCTCTTTCCCCCACTTCATCCCTGCTCCCTGATTCTCTTCCAACATACCCCCCGCCACCCCGTAGCTACCAAGAATAATATGCTTGGTATTTGTCCTTGGGTATGTAAGCATCTTTGAAAAATACAGTAGTTTCTCTGTAAGTTGATGTCGAAAACATACATTAATAGGATTACACAACACATTTCAATTCATTTCTTGCCTTTTTTTTTTTTTTTTAAAGCCAAACACTGGCTTTTCAAGCTCTGTCTTACTGCTGTGTGTAGTTCTGGTGCAGTGTTTCCGCCCGTAGCAGAGTATTCCATAGCATGCCTTCACTGCATCGTAATTCTCCATTTCCCCCATGATGAGTTTATATTGTCTCTAAATCTCAGCCATCACAAACAACATCATGATGGGCATCATTGAGCGTGCATCTTCTTGAGGACCTGGGTGAGAGCTGTTTTAGGGAAGTGAGGTGGATTGGCGGGTTATTTGATATAAATGTACTTAATTTCCCCAGATTATTTTCCAAAATAACTGCACCGGTCTACCCCCTAACCTTCAGCAGTAAATGACGGTGGCTTTGCCGCACAACCCCACCAATATTTGGTGTTACATGACTTTCTAACTTATGATTTTAATTTGTATTTATCTAATGAATTGTGATTTTAGAGCCTAAATTCATATAATTGCTGGCTGTTGGGGCTTCCTGTTTTGTCAATCTATTTATATTTTTCTTTTGGGCAATCCTGTATTTTTCTTGTTGATTTGCTAGAAGTCTTTAAATACTCGAGTTCTACAGTGTCCGGTAAGGTGACCACTGGTCACATGTGGCTATTTAAATTTAAATTAATTAAAATAAAAAATCTAGTCCTCAGTTACACTAGCCCCATTTCAAGTGCTCGATAGCCTGCTATGGGGAGCGGCTACCGTTCTGGAGCGCACAGGTACAGAGCCTTTGCGATATCACAGAAAGTCCTAGTGGACAGCACTGTTAAATATGACTGAACCATTGTCAGTTTCTAATATTGTAAATATGTTCTCCTAGATGGTCAGCCAACTATAAATCTTATTTATGATGTCCTTTATTGAATAAAAATCCTTAATGTTCATGCATTCGTATTTATTTTTTATACTTAAGAGATCTTTAGAAGTCTTCCTCACCCCCACATACCTGCCATTCACTTTAGAGCTTTATCTTGTACATGTAGGACTTATCCATTTATATATCTATATATAATTTAAAAGTTTCAACTTTATTTTTATCTACACAAATGAAACAGTCTTCCAAATATCATCTATTAAACAATCCATCCCTTTCCTGCTGATTTGTGGGGCCACCTCTATCAAATAACAAGACCCATGTATATGGGTCTGTTTTGAGCATTCCACTCCCCTCCACGCCACTCCAACCACCCACGTCTCATCCCACCCCATCTCATTCTAGCCTGTCTTATCCTGTTCTATTCCATGGTCAATTTGTTTGACTTGTGCCAGAAGTACAATACACTGATGGTTTATTTGGTTATTTATTTAGTACTTGGAAAATAAATCCTCTCTTAAAGCAGACTCTCCTAACTATGTATTCAATATCCATTCTCCATTTCTTTTTTACACACTGAACTCCAATTTTGTTTGGAATAGCAGTATGCTGAGGTACAAATATTCATTTTCTTAGCCTCTCTTGCAGCAATGATTGGCCATGTGGTACAGTAATAAATAATGAGAGAGAGGAAAAATTTCCTAAGGACAGTTTTTTTCCCTCCCAAGTTAAAAAGATTACCATGAGAAAGCCATTCATCTCTTCTCCCCTTTTTCTTGCCTAGAATGTACATATGAGGCCTGCAGTATTCTAAGGTGACAAACATGGGATCAAAGGTCTATATTAAGAATGGCAGGACAGGAAAACTATTAGTTTAGGACCTGGGTCACTGATAGCACTGTTTAGTTGTCAATATCAATTCTAGATGCCTCTGGGTTTATGCATGAATCAAATCATCCTCTGTGTAAGTCCCTCCTGTAGGGCTTTCTGATATTTGTAAATATATTTCTTACTGACACAACCATCCTTTCCAAATTTACCTTATTTACACTTTTATTTATTTCATATAAACCATAGAATAAGTTATTCAAGTTTCTTCAAAATCTTACCTGGAATTTTGATTCGAATTGCATTAAGCATATATGAATATGGGGGGAAGTGGAATCTTTATACATGAAGTAATCCCAATCACAAAAATGGTGTATCTCACCATTTATTTAGGGCTTCTTTCATTGGAAGAGTTTAAATGAATCTTCCCAGTAAAGATCCTGTGCACTCTGTATTGGGTTAATTTTTGATGGGAGATCCAGAACATCAGCTTATTACATTTTGCCAATTCTAAGAAGCACTTTGTTTTGTTTTGCTTCACATTTGAAAGTTTACTTTCTATTTTACATTTGCTTTACATTTACATTATTGCAATCTGGATTCATTTATAGATTGATGACATCTAACAGCCATAACTGTCAATATTCCCTTCCACCTTGCCCCCTTATTTGTACATAAAATAATGGCATACTGAACCGTAGCTGGCTTCTCAGAGAACTATAATATATATTTTTATTTAATATTTTTTTATTTGTTGCTTTTCTTTCCCTTTGGTTTCATTTGCCCACTCCCTTGGAACTGCTAATTGATCAAAATGAAAACTGAGCACTGTTTAGAAATACTCATTAACTTTCCAAATTATTACATGCACTATTTATTCTAATAATTTATAATAGTAATGGCATTTTTACATTTTTTGTATACAGAGACTATCTATTTTCTGGTTTTGCTTGTAGAATTTTTAATGAAAAACTTTGACAAGTGTAATAGGTAATACAACAAATTTCCATAAACCAGCCTCCCAAATGAAAAAATGCTGACCTTCTAAATGCTTCGATTCTTCTCCTGCCCTGGCTGGTGTAGCTCAGTGGATTGAGCATCAGCCTGCGAACCAAAGGGTCACCGGTTCTATTCCCCAGTCAGAGCACATGCCTGGGTTGTTGGCCAGGTCCCTGGTTGGGGGCGTGCAAGAGGCAACCACACACTGATGTTTTTCTCCCTCTCTTTCTCCCTCCCTTCCTCTCTGTCTAAAAATAAAATAAATAAAATCTTTTAAAAAATTCTTCTTTTCTTTTTAATACAAATTAATTTTATTTATTAATTTAACTTATTTAGAAACAAAAGCATTACTACACACAAAGTTAAAGTTATTGCTTTCCCTTTCTGTGCTTGGTTTTCACCCTCTCCTCAGGCAAACACTCTCTTGCGCTTGGAGAGCAGTCCATCCACATGTTGTGTAATTTTATTATATACAATTGGATCCATAGGTAATATATGGTATTGTCTTATAGATTTAAAATTTTTACCTGTATGACGTCTGTGGTACATGCTATTTCTGTAATTTTCATTCAGCATTGTTTTTTCGTTCCTGCTGTGTCAATACATAAAAATTTAATCTATTTAGTTTAAGTTCTGGATAGTATTTTATAAATTCCTTTGTTGAGAGACATTTGGGTTGTTTCCATTAATTCATTATTACAATCAGTGCTGCAATGAACTTTGAAACTATTTCCTTGTTCATGTTCAGGTGCAAAGAATTCCTTAACCACAACTTCTATTTCCTCAATAAAGGCAATCTGTACTTCAAAAGAAAAAAATGGATGTTATTTTATTTTTTACCAAAAGAAAATATAATTGATAAAAGCTCTAAGGATGACTTGCCCCCTCTTTGTATGAAATAATCACAGTGTGTTAGTGTGTTATAATGAAAAGATGGTCTTTGTAATTACATTCCATGAAAGAGCTCTTACCAGAATGTCAACTTTCTTTATTCCATTAGAAATTATTTTTTTAAAAACTTCCTGTGTGCTTGTTTCTGAAAAAGCAAATACAACCTAGTCATTTTTTCATACACTTCCTTTGGCAAGTGTATGTGCTTAAGTCTACAATATGATTGTATTGTTCAATATGTAAATCTGACCATTTATATTACACCCATTTCTATAGCAACAGGGTAGATTTACAAAAACGTAAATATGTTTCATAGTAATGTCAAATTATTTAAAAAATGGTTACATTTCTATCATCTGCGGAAGGTGTACTGCAGTATCTCCCCCAACCATCTTCTTTCTTTTTTTAATTAAAAAATAAAAGCATATAGGAAAAAATCAAACTGCCAAAGGGTAAACGGTGAAAAGTAAGTCTCCTCCTTGCTCCAGACCTTAAGTTTCTCAGAATCTATGGCTCAGTTTATAATATGTAAGCTGTTTACATAACAGTTTGATATTCAATATCAGGAATTAAATAATGGCTATGATTTAAACAATGTTTATTTAAAGAGTGGTTATTTGCATCTGTTCTGAAGCGTGCTCTTTATCACCACTGTGTGGCACGGATCTAGCCTCAGCCCCGAATATGCTCTCAGTCCATTGATTCTGCCAACCTCCCTCCATAATAAATTTAATTTTATTTATTAATTTAACCTTTATTTTATTTACTAACAAAATTGTTACAAAGTTAAAGTTCTCTGCTTTCCCTTTTGCATACTCATCTGTCACCTTCCCCTAAGGCAATACTCTCTTGCATCTTTACTTTTCTTTCATCTTTACTTAGAACGACATTAAATAGCAAAGAAAAACATCATGATGAGTTGAAAGACTTCGGAAGAAAAAAAGCTTTGTATTTTAGAGCTATAATGGCACTTTTTAGCTGCTCTTTGAACAAAGGGCCCCACATTTTCAGTTTGCACTGGGCCCTGTGAATTGCGGAGTCAGATGCACAGTTATATGTGTATCTTGAATGAGACGCTCATCCAGTCCCCACAAGACCTGCGTGATAAAGTGTCGTTCTTCCTGAGGCTGCAGAACTTGATTTTCCTGCACCCCCTGGCCGTGTGCCTGAGATCCCTGTCTCCTTACTGGGGCGAGGAGCCTTGCAATAGACTTCCCTAATCTGAGACAACCGGAGTTCTTTATTCTTGCATTAAAAGCATCGAACACAAAAAGGCACAAAATATGCTATGATTTTTGTTTCATAAATTGCATATAATCATTTTCACTCACAAAATAAGTGATGCTAATATAAACATGCTGCATTGGTGAAAAAAAGATTTTTATTTAAAATAAAAATGATTTAGCTTGGAAGTTCTGCATGAAAAACTGAGAGTGAAATATTTCTGGACTAAAATCCTCTAAAAATCAGCAAGATGAATGAGGAATCTAGATCTTTCATCAGACTTTCGCCGGGAGGGACTCCAACCCTTATGTGTGTGGTAGGGACCCATCAGAGATTGTGTGATTACTAGGCTTTGGTTCAGGAAAACAGGGTATGACCAGCAACACAGGCTGAGTCAGCAGTGACATCTGCCTCTGCTCAGGCCATTACGTAGGAGAAACAAATGTGCAGCATATGATCCAGGAGCGGATGGTGAAAATCGGTGGGTGCCTCTGGAAGCCCGAGAAATACCACAAATGCACAATGTGATAGATGCCATGAACTGTCCCAGAAAATCTGCTTTATTTTTATTTTTTACTTTATAAAATCCTCACTGAGAACATTTTTTCACTACTTTTAGAGAGAGAGCAGAAGAGGTGGGGGGTGGAGAGAGAGAGAGGGAGAGGGAGGAAGAAAGTGAGCAAGAGAGGTAGAGAGAGGGAAGGGGAGAGAGAGAGAAACATTGATGTGGAACATCGATTGGTTGACTCTCCAATGTGCCCAATCGGGAATTGAACCCACAACGTAGGTATGTGCTAGGACCGGGAATCAAACCCTCAACTTCTGGGTCTTCAGGACAATGCTCCAACCAACTGAGCCACAGCAGCCAGGGCAGAAGGTTTGTTTTATTTTTAAAATTTATTTTTTAGATGTTTTTCTTTTCCCTTGAGGAGGGGTAGAAAGGTACTAGGACTTTAAACATTTTCGTAGAGTTTAAGTTATGGGCTGTCTCTTTCTTCTACAGAGTGCACAGAAATTGAGAGTAACTGGAAAAGATGTCATCAATTTACTTGTACGTGTGTGTTTAGGGTTGATGTGAGTATAAACACTATGTCTCCCGCTGGGCTGCAAGGATACACTCTAACCAGAACTGCCTGAGAAACTCGGCCTGCCCATTGGCGGATGTGGTCATAAAAGCAAATGGCTGCCAAGGAGCCACAAACAGACAGGGGCAGGAAATAATACATTTATGTATATATATGGTTAGACTGATAGATAGTGTGGTTCTAGAACTTAGTGATCCTTTAGAACTTTAACAGGTGGCCAGTCTCTGCTCCGCTCGGTTTGTTTAGGGTGCTTTCCTTAAATACCCAGGGTCTGTGCTTGTAACATATGGTTTTCTGCTTGAGCCCAATAACATAGGCACTAGTCTTTTACATGGAGAGGCCACTATTTTTGTTAGAGGTAATAATATGCTGAAAATAGAATCAGGAAGGGTCTAGAGAACATCAAAAGTAACAAATTCAGAAGAAAGAAGTGTTCTGATTATTTAGGCTAATGATGAAAGTCAGTATATTTGGAGATTAGATTCCCATAAAACACCCCCTGGCGCCACTGCTGTTGGGCAGGGATACAGGGCTGAATGGAGCGGCCAGTCTTCCTGATACCAAAAAAGGATCAGAAGCAAGATGTCACCATCATTACAACCTTTAGAATGTATCATTAACTTGAAAAAAACTGTATGTGATGGACAACTTTTAATGTTGCGCAAATTGCTTACATTGTCGGTTTAAATCTCCTGCACGGTTACCTGGTGTGAAGATGGGCTATCAGGCGTGTAACTAAGTCGGTGGGAGGGGGAACAGTTAATAGGCTGAAGCCAGGCTGGGAATACGGGACATGAGTATGTGTACAGAGCCTGCAGCAGCGGTTCTCACAGTGGGGTCCCCACACCAGCAGCATCACCAACACCCTGGGAACTTGTTAGAAATGTGGACTCTCAGGCCCCACCCCAGACCTGCCCAATCAGAAACTCTCCGGGGTGGGGGTGGGGGCGGTACTCTGCTGTGTTTTGACAAACCTTCCAGGTGAGTCTGATACACAGGAGAGTCTGAGAGCTTCTGGGCCAGGGAGCAGCTGAAGCTGGGCCTGGTGCGCCTGACCGAGAGCCCCCGGCCCCGTGACGCGCCCCAACCGAAGACTCTGCGTCTGTGTCAAGGTACCTGCTTCATTCAACTGTTTTGCTGAGGCGATTTAGGAAATTTAAGTGTCAGACCTTTTATCTTAAAAAATCATCTGCTTTTACACTCAAGCGAACTAAAATTTAAAGAAATGATTCAAATAATGTACACATTCAGGAGGGGAGCTTTGGACGGCGGCAGCACCAGGTCAGCAGGGTTGTATGTACAATAAGAAAGTGATGAGGAGCCTTCCATTTATTTAGAATAAAGTTCTTTTTGGAATGTCACAACGTTTATTGTAAACAATTAGGTAAATTGTACTAAGCTGCCTTAACTTTCACATTGATCTTGTTGACATCGGGCTGAAAAGGTGACTCTTAGCCACTGGCACGAAGCTCATAATGATGACAGTTTTATAAATATTAGATTGCTACCTCACCTCCCTGCATCCCTGTGGCAAATACTGGGATCATTCAGAATTAATGTCCAGAGGGTCAAAGTTGTGCCCCAGGAAGTATGAACTTACTCAAGGCTCCTACCATCAGTGCCAGCCCTAGATCTGTGTAAGCGGGGCCTTGGCCCCGAGCCCCGTCTGTGGAGGGCGGTAGTCAGGCCTCCTGCAGCCTCCAGGCCTCTTTTCTAGCCCCTGGGCCCTCGAATTTCCTGCATGACTGCCTTGAGCTTTCCATCCGGGGCCTACGCAGGCCTCCTTCTTCCCTCTGCCTTCTGGGGTAGACCACAGCTCCACTATGTGTACTGCTAGAGCCGAGGGACGCCCATCGGCTGGGGAGGGAAATCTAGCTTGGACTGAGAGCTGGAAGGTGGTCCACATTCACGTGTGCAAGGACAGGGCCAGCGGTGGGAAACATATGGGCAGCCCTTGTGTTAGGGGCCAATTCTCCGTGGCCCACCATGAGAAACTTGGAGGAGTTCAATAATTCTGAATTAAAACCTGACCTCCTAAGGCACTATGAAGAACAGAATATACTTTGACAGTCTAGTAGCTTGATTTATAATTTTCAATATTTAGACAAATGGCATGTGGGTCTCTATTAGTATTCTTGCCATTCTTACGCAAGGCCTAACAAATGTTAGGGGTGGGCTAGCCACCCACAGTGGACACGGAGAGATCTGCGTAGGATAACTCAGATCACTGGGGAGAAGTAGGGAGGGGCTGTCGGAGAAGTGTGCCGAGGTAATTGTGGGCAGTCTAGGACGGGGTTGGCTGAGAAGCTGAATGCCTCCAGAGCCAATGGAAATAAAAAGAGGGCTGGCCCCTGGCTCAGAGAGCTCCCTGGCTCCTTAGCTGGCCCTGGCCCTGGCTCTTCCTCTTCCTCTTCCTCGAGGATGCCTGGATGATTGCATTTCCCAATGGATGGTATTTTGGATGGGAAGGAATTCCGGGCACAGCCTGGGATCAGGCCGGCCTGGCAGAGGGTGGCAGGCTCATTCTGTGGGTGTCCCAGAGGGAACAGGTTCTGAGGCAGAAGGCTGTCATTCTTCCAAAATGTGTAGTTTTTTATATTATGTAGTTTTTTGTCTGTAAACTAACCCTATAGAAACAAGATAGCTAAATATTGAGAAAAGTAGGAGAACTCAGGTGTTAAGAGTTTAGCCTTAACTAATAGGCTTAAGTGATAAAAGGTGTGACTTGGTAGGCTTAAGTACCTGCTTTTGAATAAAGACTCCTTTCCTTTATCACCAAACCTTTGTCTCTGGAATTTTTGCCTAGAGGGTGGCGGTAGGCAGCAGAACCCAAGTCCTGTTCGGTTACACAGTGACGTTTGTCCCACCCTGTTATATGAAACTTGGACCTTCCCATTATTGAGTTCTATGAGTGCCATCTATGTAGAAGGCTAATATCAAATGGCATGACAGATTTAGAGCAAGGTGAAGTTGGAGAGCAGCCCTGGTAAAGATAAGGCACCCCAGCTCTTCTGTTTACAATGAGCACCTGCTTTAGGACAGCGAAAGGGAGCTAAAGGGAGAAATGGATAGGCAGGAAGAGAGACTTGAAAACTGCCCCGGAATAGAACTTCCAGGGATATAATAGGGCTGG